>JAUZSX010307892.1:0-12492 GCA_034780655.1 Idiosepius hallami | reverse complement strand
TTAGTATAAGAAAGCATTAGAAATTAATTTAGTATAAGAAAGCATTAGAGATTAATTTAGTATAAGAAAGCATTAGATATTAATTTAGTATAAGAAAGCATTAGAGATTAATTTAGTATAAGAAAGCATTAGAAATTAATTTAGTATAAGAAAGCGTTAGATATTGATGTAGTGTAAAAAAGCATTCGGAATGAATTTAATATAAAAAATTAATAACTATAGTTTGTGTCCTATAAGTATAATTTGGAAGAAAAAGAAAAGAACTAGAATAAATTAAAACATAATATTTACAAGAAAAAGTTTTTTTTTATAATGACTTTCACTATAGCTTTAAAATCAAGTCTGTTTTTATACTCGGTAATATTTTAATTTGTGTAGACAGAGAATAAGAAAGAAAAGTAAAGAAGACAAAGCTAACTAATCTAATAGAGTAATACAAGAAGTAAGATTCTTGCTAAAATAAAAAAAAGTATTTGTGATAGAAGAAAAATTTATTGTCATGTATTATTTTTCGTGTTAGGAATTAAAACTCCAGATGTCTTCCGAGACAGATTAAGGACTGCCATGAAAAGTGGCAGCAAAGATGATTTGGAAAATGCTATCAGTGAATCTATAACAGCAGGAATGTCAGAACTTGATAACGATATTCTTCAAGCACGTGATTTTCTTCAGAAATTCCATGAAAGAAAAGGTTAGCAATAAAAAATTTTTTGGGTTTTGGTGTGAAATGACTTCAAATATTGATCTTCAATTTTTGCTTTTTGGTTTTAGGAATTTTTAAAATAAAGATTGATTAGTTATATTATATAGATTGTTTGGACTATAATTCTCATCTTGATTGTTGGTACCCCGATATTTAATGAGGGGAACCTATGTTTTGAGGCCTGTTCGTTCGTTGCTGGCTTTTTATTTCTGTTGTCTTCAGTAAAAGACAAAGTTTACAGCCCTTGAAATTTAGAATTTCAAATAAATAAAAACGTACTTCAATACCAAACGAGACTTTTTTTTTATTTCTTGTCGTTAAGAATTGTTTTTGAATTAGAAAAGATTTCACTTTAAACGGCCGAGATTTTTTATAATTTCTGAATCAAAAGACAATTTTTTTCAAATCGATTTTACTTTTTCATTTATTCCAAAATTATAAACAAATTTATTTTGACATATTTTCTTTAGATTTGCGCGCGGCTTCTATTTTTTATAATTAAATTCATTTTTTACAGATATCCACGAATCAAAAGACCACCATTTATTTTAAAATAGTAATAATGATAATCCTAATAATAAACAGTTTTGACCATAATTGTTTTTTATATTTGGTTTCTGTTTTCTGTTAACCAGGAACCACATCTCCCGATACCCTCCTCAAAAAACTTGAGGATGCCATGAGAAGAAAAGATAAACGAGCTTTGGACAAAGCCATTAGAGAATGTGTGGCTGCAGGTTTGCCTGAGTTAGATGACGCCGTACAGAAAGCTAGAACTGTTTCAGATATCCTGGGAGGTGGTGCTGGAGGTTAGAATTACTCTTTGATTTATGCATGTTTAGCATGTTTCGATAGCTTTCCTCAAAAGTTTTGCAATACTATGTAAAAGTATAGAATGTTTTAGATATTTTTAATCTGCTCTAACAACAACAATAAAACTTGAAGTTCCTTCAAAGTTCTCAGATTTTTATTAAATCAAAATATTTAAAATCATCAATTGATTCCAAGCCAAATAAAATTGGTTTTTAGAAATAAAGGAAGGAACATGATGAATTTATTTCAACATAAAAATTTCACAGAAAATTATATTTTTTTTACTTTGAAAATTTTAAATTCATGCTTTAAAAATAATAAAGCAAACATAGTTGTATTTTGTTATTGATAAATAATATTTTTTATGGTGTTGCAAAACTTTTGCATGTATTTTACGTGTTGGTATGCATGTTACATGTTGGCATTTATGTTACATGTTGGTATGCATGTTACGTGTGGGCATGTATGTTACATGTTGGTATGCATGTTACATGTGGGCATGTATGTTACGTGTTGGTATGCATGTTACATGTTGGCATGTATGTTACATGTTGGTATGCATGTTACGTGTGGGCATGTATGTTACGTGTTGGTATGCATGTTACATGTGGGCATGTATGTTACATATTGTGTAAAAAGACCGAATCCCATCAGACTTGATCCATTAAAAGAAAAGAACAGTTTTGATTTTTACCAATAATTATTCTTAAAAAAAAACAATGTGAAATATTTCAATTCGCTATTACTATTCTTATTCGCTAACTAACCAATGTAAAATAGAAACAGATATTAAAGAATTTTAAAGAAACAGAAAATAGTTTATTGACTATTAAGATATTTAAAAAACTAAACAAAATCGTGTTAATCAACCGAGTTTTAACAGCGTACAATCTCCAGATATAAAATTTGTTGAAAATTACCTACAGATTTTCCTTGAGACTAGCAATATTACTTTCCTTTCTTGTGGGTTTTATTTGACCCTTTAGAAGCTATTTTTCTTACTGAAAGCCAAATCGAATTTGTTCTACAGGGCGAAAAATCCCATTTATCAATTTTCAAGTATCTCTAGCAAAAATTGGTAATGTAGTTTTGGGATCTATGGTCTTCCAACTTTTAAACAATTTTTTAAATATTAAACCGTAGAAGTGAATAAATCTTCATTAAGATTGGATCACTTTTTTGAGAAGCTGATTTTTAAATTATCGATTTTCGATGCATGTTGAGGGTATTACGAAACAACCTCTATCTTAGAACACTCCCAGAAACGCAAAGTAAAACAGAATGAATTTTAAAGAAAACAGGCCAAGTCAATTTGGAGTCCAAATGGGAACAAACAGGCAAACTAACAGAAACAAACAGAGACACACCAAGTTCTATTTATGTATAAGTATATATATATATAAGTATATATGTATATAATACATATAAGTATATACATATAAGTTCTATTTATGTATAAGTTTAGATAAAACCTTGTTGCCAATGAATCGCAGTAAACAGTTTTGTTTCGTTCAGAACTTCAACGTTTTAATCGATTGATGGTTGATTGAAACAAGTCTTCAGAAATCGAAATATTTTACTATTTTTTAAAAATAAATATCAATAATCTTTCTAATCACAAATCTTCTTATCTTTTTAGATTGTTATTTTTCCGCAAATTTCATTAATTATCCTAGAATACGATAAAGTCTATATTCTTTTTTTAAAACTGTGAATATTGTACAAATTGGATGACAGCGTTTCTGCGAATCATTTTTGAAATTTGTTCAGTTATTTCTTATAATTATATTTTAAAATGATCAGCTTAATATGTAGACTTCAAACTCACCCCTTAGCTTAATATGTAAACTTATAACTAATCTTTATATAGAAATGCATGGGTTGATATCTTTCTATTGATCGTTGAATTTGGTTAACTATTAATACGATTTCAACCTTCAATGTTTTGCCCACTTTAACAACGAGCAAACTTAATTGCCTGAGAGAGAATCATTGACCTCAAATGAATTGAAGTAGATTTATGAAGATTTGAAGTTTTGTTTCTGTAAATCTTCGTAATTTGTATTGCAAACTCCCTTTGAAATTTCTTAACTTATTGATCTGCTTAATTGATATATTTTATTAATTACTCCCTGATTTAATGACCCCTTTTTTACTAATATTTTTCACAACTACTGATACCAAACCACCAATTTGCCCACACATAATGCATGGCTTCTAACGTCTTATATGTTATGAAAATTGTGATGACACAATATTTTCATTGTTGCTAGATATCAAGTCTTCGGAAACTTTACGGAAGCACTTGGCCGATGCAATTAACTCTAAAGATATTGACAGCCTTCAAAAAGCTATTCAAGATGCAGAAGATGCTGGATACCCCGAACTTGGAGCCCAACTTCGGAAAGCTAGAGATACCCTTGAAACTCTTGGAGGTGGTCGTGGAGGTTAGATTTTATCTTTGGTTATGCGACTTTGCCTTGCAATTTGCATGTGACCCATTCATGTTTAAATTATCTTTCACAATTGTTATCCCGTCGGATAACAGTAAAAATCATTTATCTACAGGTTGGTCTTAAAATATCTGGGAGAAATGTTCTGTTCTAGATTAAAAAAAATATCCTGGCATAAATTCTTTGTTATATAAAATTTAGCTTTATATGAAATATCCTTAACTATGAAAAGCCATTTCTAATTGATATCTAATGTTCCTTCTCGTCAATAGGATTTCTCTGTATTATTATTATCAGTTCAATGCCCTTAAAGAAATCATATAAAAAAGTAGAAATAAGGTAATTTCTTAGAGATATTCAACTTTGCTGTGAAAATTTAAACTTGATTTCTTATTAACAATTTTATTGGCAAAACGAAGTTAGAAATAAATATTGAATTGAACTTTTTAAAACTTTTAACGAAAACATTTTATCACTTAATATAGAATGATTATTTCTACAGACGACGAGAAAGAATTTGAATCTGAAAATTATTAAATATTCCATCCCATAATTCATATAATTATTCAATCCTATAATTCATATAATTATTCCATCCTATAATTCATATAATTATTCCATCCCATATTTCATGGAAATATTGTTTCCAATAATTCAAGCAACAATTCCATGTTATAGTATATGCAAACATTCTTTGCCATAATTCATGTAAATATTCCATTTCATGATTCGCATAAAACAACAGATTTTATATGATTTAAAGAAAATATCTATCCGGAATTTTATGTTCATCCTGTAAATCAATGTTATATGTGCATGCCATTTACAAAGAGAAAAAAACGAAAAAAAAAAGGATAAAAAAGATTTATTTAATTTATTAAAAAAACAAAACAAAAAAAAACAACATAATTTAAATAGGTATCTATGAATAAAAATCCAAACAGAGTAAAGAATATGTGTAAAAAGACAATATTTTATGATAAGATGACTTAGTTTATAATACAAAAACATGAAAGTCAAAATTGAAATTAATATTTCAGAAATGATTATTAAGAAAACAATTACGAAATTTATTATAAAAAAATTAGTTAAATTTTGTCTTTTTTGTTTTTGCAAGGAAACGATTTTGCCACAAACAAAATAATAAAGATCAACATGCAGAAACGGATTTATATTTATAAAACTTTCTGTGCAGATGTTTTGTCTATGAATTTCAACCCGATTACTTTTTACACATATTTACTCCATTTTATTTTTATACAAAATGAATGTTTTTTACTTTAAAAAAAATGAATTTTTCCAAAAATGGAAATGCTTAAAAAAAAATTAAAAAAATTGCATGATAATATTTATTTTTATTATTGTGCATGAAATTTAAATTTGTTTGGGTTTGTATCTAATATTTCAGGATTCATAAAATCATTGCTTGGCATTTAATCAGTTGTGTTTCTAGCTTTGATCTTATTTTCAGCTTCTTTCTAGTCGAAGTATTCTATTTATTTTCAATGAATCAATAAATGACTGATAATATATCTAAGTGCAAGCAACTGAATAAAGACAAGTATTTTTAATCAAAGAATACATTGTATAAATTCATCTAATCATAACCAAGTTCAAGATAACATTCTCAATTGTTTATTGTTTCATCTTTTCGCTCCGGATTTCTTTCGATTAAAAAATCCCACGACACACCAAACAATTGTATTTCATTAAAACTATCACTTGTTTGTTGGTTGATCTACTTAAAATTTAAACTGTTTTAACATTAACTGATTGACAACATTTTGTTTTAACTCCTTAACATAACCTTTAAAATTATTTAAAAACAATTCGATTCTTAAAAATCGAGGAAAAAATTACAACTTATTAAGAAAAATAAAACTGAATACATATGATGGTGCAACAAACGCGATGGATTAAAAACTGAACTTTTCTCTCAACAGATTTTTATTTTACAGCAAAATAAATAAATTGTAGAATATTCTAATCCAAAATTAGAGGAGATTCAGCGTATCTGTATCGTGGTTGTGCCCATCGATGAGACCCTGTATCAATGCACAGTGGTCAACCTTTTGTGGTATTTTTTGTTTGGTTTGTTTAGTTATATATCTCTAAAGGTTTTTTTCAAGGTAAATATTGCCTAAAATAGTGACCGAAAACTTTTTTCGGTATATACAAGATCATACCCTTGGGAGAGATATAAATCCTAATGTTTCTCCCGTTAAGAAGCATTAAATGGCTGAAAATGAAATTAGAAGATTTCTTTTTAATTATATATATATATATATATATATATATAAAATTTACCAAATGTTTAACATGTAATCCCGTTTGAAATGTATTTACCTTTCCAGTCTATAATTAATCTGAATGCATAGAAATTTTGTTTTTTGCCAATTCATTTTTCTAATCTTTCAAATCATTTCTCGTTTGATTTTTGTTTTCATTTCAAGAATAAAAAATTGAATGCAAACATATTTTTCAATAAAAACTAGCAAATGCAGTAGGTTTTTGATTTTTATCCATGTACAAGGTTTTACTAAAATTCATTAATGCATACATGAAAATCACTTTCTGCCAGCCTCTGTAGGAAATACATTATTCCGCACTTTTTCGGCTAATCCACCTTTACCACAAAAATGTACACACAACTGTAAAAAAAAACAACGTTGGTTAATATGAGTTATTAATTGAGTAAAGATGCATTGCAGTGTTTGGAAGTCATGATCGAATCACTGCTGAGCGCTTCCTTCGACTGAATTATTTTTATTGATTTTGCCCTCTCTTAAATCTATTTTCCTTATGATAATTTGTGTGTTAATAGAAATTTCTTATCTGAAATTTTAAGAACTCGATAATAAAATGCAGCTTGAAAAAATGCAGCTGCTGTGACAAAAATAGCGTTTTTCCCAATTTTGGCTAAACAACACTTTTTGTGTTGCACGGGTCGCCACAACCAAAACACACACACACACAAAAAAAAAAGACTTAGAGAAATCCATTTTCAATTATTAAAACTCCAAATAGATTTTGTTTAATAAACTTGTAAATTTTATGCAAATTGTTTTTTATTCAGAAATTGGTTCTCTAAATAAAATTAACTTAGTGTTTCGTATTTCTTGAAAAATAATAGAAACATCCAGAACAAAATAAATTGTCTGTGACATAGCAGTGTTATTGGATGTGGTGACACCAAATCGGAAGTAGGTCTTACAGTAATTTACGGTACTTCTATTTAATACCTAATCTGTCTTAATAGAATGCTATTTCTGTTAGGATTACAAGAAGAAAGGAATCATATTTTGACCCCTAGACGAGGGTCCAATCAACACTTCTTCCCTGCCGACACTCTGTTGAGATTCTGTGAATTCCTTGTGCCCCCACCCCCGATTCGAGTACATGGTTGTGGGTTCAATTCCAGCCATTGTAGCCACAATGTCGCTCTGGTATTATCGTCTACGGTTGTCGAAAGCGACGGCCATGAAATATGAGTTTGAAAAAAAAAAAATAACAAAGTTGCAGATTTTTTTTTTCAAAGATTTTTTTTCTTTTTTTTTCTTTTTAAGACGATTAAACTCGTCTTTTGCAGTCAATTAAAAGATTAAGATTTTACAAATATTCTTCATAAACACATGAAAATGTTTTATCATTGTTATGTACCACTAATCGAGGCATGTTTTATTTCCGTTTCTCAAATGACTGTTCCGCTTGATCGAACTTGTGCATTGGTTCTATCGTAGTGCACGTGGCCGTAGAAAACTTTGGCTTTCAAGTCGAGGACTTCATTTAGCATTATCATCTATTTTGCTTACCAGGAAGCAAAACTGCTGCTAGTTTGCGAGACAAGCTTCAAGATGCCATCAACAGCAAGGATAAAAATGCTTTAGAGAATGTTCTAGATGAATGTGTTGCATCAGGAATAGCAGAACTTGACTCAGACATCGAGCATGCACGCCAAGCCCTGGATATTATACAAGATTTAGACGAACGACCCCCAAAAGGTCAGAAACAAAAAAGACTTCCCTGAAGAGTTCACCCATCCTCCCCCCATGACCCCCTAAAAACAGAGGTTGTTATCGAAAGCTTTCTAGAAATTGTTTTATCTTGTAATTTTTTAAAAACTACAGTTTTTTTTTCTTTTGTAACGTGGTGGGAGGGAAAGAGGGGACAGGGGCCCTGAGTTTCGAACGTTCTTTAAATCCACTGACCTCAAAGTCATTCTGTTGTTGTTGTTGTTGTTGTTGTAGTATTTGTTATTGAGCAGGAAAACTTCTCACTCGTTCGGCTTGGAATAGTCTTCCCCTAGTTATAGAGTTTTTCGAAATCTCAAATTAAACTGTGACTCCCAGTCCACACCCTTGGGGTAACTCTAATCGAAGACATTTCTTTACCAATTGTCGGTCGGTGTGAGGGATGGTAGGGCAGATGTAAGGCCTTTCAGTTCGAATGCTTAATGCATTCGACTGATCACATAACGAACCGCTGACCAGCTTTCTACTGTATCTACTATTCTTAAGTGGTCCCCCATGTTAATACTAAACAGGCTCTCCGTAGCTTAACTTCGGTGTCTCCAACGTCACTTGACTGTGTTAGGTCGTTCCGTTGACGAGGATGTTAGACCGAACCTCTCTCTCTCTCTCTGAGAGGCATTTTTTTTGGCTCCATGTTAAATATAGAGTTTTCTAACCTTGCTGTTTTTTTGTTCTCACACCCATCGGCAAACTCTCTGGTGGAGGGGAGTCATTCTTTTCATCCATGCGTCAGATCTGAAGGTGACAGATTTTTATTTTTGCTGCAATCAAAGTTTTGTCAGAAAAGATAATTTTCGATATCGTATCTTTTATTTTCAATCAGCTTTTCACTTCTTTTTCTATAAATTCTTTCTTGCTTCATGCATTCCTCGCTGATCTCTATGCCATGACCTGTCCTGACAATCTTTTAGATTCATTTTCTTCACTTGAAGAAATCAGCTGATCTTTAGCAAAGGATTAAAGACACGTAATTACGTCTAATAACATTACACTTTGAATTTGTCTTATAAAAATATTCTTTTATTCATCCACATAAATTTTTACAAAATGAACATCAAATCGAGTTGGATTTTACTAATGTTGGGCTTGGGTGTGGGGTTGGGTTTTAAAAATGCAGATTTGCAAGGTCTCTTAAAGGGCCAATCCTATGAAACAAATCTTCCAGTCCTTAATTAAAAAAGAGGCCGAGTTTATTACCCGGTATCTTAGGGGCACCAAAGGGGAATAGAGGGACGAGCAATTTTTTAAGGCTGTGCTGAATTAATCTGCCACATAACTGGTCATGTGACAACCATGTTTTGTGCACGACCAGCCCAAAACCCAATTGTGTTTTGGATTAGATTTCTTTTTATCCAAACTGAACTTTTATATATACTGAAGCTTTTCTTCTCAACACCAAAACAACAAAACTGTCTAACATCTCGATTCTTTCTAACTCCAAACTCTTCAATGTTTTTTTTTTTCTTTTTCATTTTCTTCTTTTTTTTAAAAATATATTTCTACTTTTCGAAACCATAAACAATTATTTCGGTTATACGCCATGTTTTTCTCCTATGTCCTCTTTCTTTCTTTCTTCCCTTCTTTCTTTCTTTTTCTTTTTTGTTCTATAATATAAGTGTTTTTGTCGTCAGAATTTCGTTGTTTTTCGCCGCGTTCCTTGCGCGACCGAATGTCCAAAGCGATGGAATCAAGAGACAAGGCCGAACTGGAAAGACTTATTGATTTGGCAGAAGAGGCTGAATTTCCAGAACTTGGTAGTGATCTTCGTAAAGCTAGAGACACGCTGGAATGTTTAGGAGTTGGACGTGGAGGTTAGCTTCATTTCACTTTGCCTAGATGTGTCACATGACTAATCTCTAGCAATTGGGTCCCTTAATGGTCACTTATTGTTTTCAAAATATAACTATAATAATAATGAATAATAATAACAATGATAATAGCACTAGTAAAAGATAATATCAATTATAATCATAAGTTCTCACAAAATCAGCAATTGCACGTCTTTTCGTGGATGTCCAGCGAGTCCGGCTCTTTTTCGGTTAAAGACTCTATAGTGCAGCATCTATTAAGTTCTTCCCCAATTAATAATTGAGGACATGCAGCAATTTATGGTCTTTGACTGGAACGATATAAATCACACGGAGCTTTATGAGGAGAAATTGTCATCATAATCATTATCATTGTTATTATCATTATTATTATTATTATCATTATTATTATTATGTGCATGTAAGTTGTTGTAGATGTCTTATTGGTATTTATCGAAAACAATATAGATTGTAAAGCTGTGTATTTTCTACAGAGAATGCAGTCTTTTCGTGTTTTAAAATTGTTATTTTTCCATCTGTTTCTTCCTATTTATTTGTTTTACTTTATTTCTCGTGTTATTTATCGTGTTAAGTCCAATCTAAATTGTCAGGAACGAAATCTCCGGACGCTTTGATTCGAAAACTTGAAGATGCTATAAGGAGGAAAGACAAACGCGCTTTGGACAAGGCAATAAAAGAATGTGTAGCAGCAGGATTGCCCGAATTAGACGATGCCATTCATAAAGCCAGAACTATTTCTGATATTCTTGGTGGAGGAACTGGAGGTTAGAAAAATGAATTGTGTATTTATTTTAAAACTGTGGATCTAATTCTTGAGTGGCATTAAATATTATCAAAATGATTAAAGATGTCTTCCTGAATTACCATTTAAAACTTTTTTATTGGTTGAGTCAATCATTCAGTCAGTAATTCATTTAAAGATTTATGTTTTGAAATTAACAAGAGGTAGACAACTAAGTTATTAATGAAATTCGTAAATAATGAATTCCTCTAGTTTTTTTTTCTAATCTTGAGAATGCGGCTTGATAATATGAAAATTTATTATGCAGACTTTGGTTCTCATCTTTATGTTTAATATTATTCTTTTACTTGAAGAACACCTAAAGAATTGGCAGAAATGATGTGAAATAGACATAAAGAATAAGACATGAGCGTTCATAATAAATATAGAACTTCTTTACTTGTTGCCTTTTTGACAAAAGCATAAGAATATTTTTCTTTATTTTTTTCTGTCATGAAAATATAACATTTAAGTAAATTAGATTAAATTTATTTAAAAATAATAAATTAGTCATAAATATTTGATAGAAGAAAATGAATTAAAAAAGTATTGTCAGAAAAATATGAAAATGATCAAGACTTAAGAATAATGTATTTAACAAATATAAAGATGAGGACTATAGACGGCATAATAAATATACAAATTATCAAGCCTCGACTCAAGGGGGGGGGTAAATTAACTAAATACAACGATGAAGATTATAGTCTGCTTACTAAATATACAAATGAATACTTTTCGATGTAGAATCAAATTTTTAAAACGAATTAAAAATAAAAAGATTCATAATATTTGTATTGAGAAAGAAAAAGTCATTTCTTTATTGAGACTTTAATATTTTTCCCTCTTTTTTTTTTGGTTAACTAATCCGCCATTTTGTTTTGATGTCAGATATCATGAGCGCAGATTTATTACGTTTCCAACTGATGGAGGCCATTGAAAGCGAAGATATTGATAGTTTGGAAAAGGCAATTGCTGATGCCGAAATTGCTGGCTACCCAGAAGTGGCTTCTGAGTTACTCAGAGCCAGAGATACGTTGCAAATTAATGGAGGGGGACGTGGAGGTTAGCAAATCTTGTCGATCAGTGTATCTCAACCTTGGTTTAAAAATAATTCATCATAAAAACTTTTTTTTTAATTTTCTATGGAAAATTAAAAACAAAAGATTTCAAAAACAACGTTTGTTTTTCATGAACGACAAATGGTGTCTTTGATTTTCTTTAGATTTTATCTCTCTCTGTGCTGACAATATCTCTCTCTCTCTCTCTTTCTCTCTCTCTCTCTCTCTCTCTGTGTTGACAATCTCTATCTCTCTCTCTCTCTCTCTCTGTGTTGACTCTCTCTCTCTCAGTGTTGACAATCTCTCTCTCTGTGCTGACAATCTCTCTTTCTCGCTCTCTCTGTTAACGATCTCTCTCTCTCTCTCTCTCTCTCTGTGTGTGTTGACAATTTCTCTCTCTTTGTGTTGACAATCTCCCTCTCTCTCTACCTACCTACCCACCTACCAATCTATCTATTTGTCTATCTGTCAGTCTATCTATCATTTTCACTCTCCCCAAATCTATAATCTACCTACTTAACTATTTATCAATCTGTTTGTGTGCGTGTCTCTATATCTATCTCTCTTTCTGTCTACTAATCTCCATGTCTATTTTCCTGTTTAAATGCATTGCATTCTTCTATCTATCTATTCATCTATCTAACTATCTATCTATCTATCTATTTTCTATTTATCCGTCTGTCTATCTATTTTTAGGTTTATCTCCCTGTTTGTATGAATATTATCTATTTATTTATCTATCTTTTTACAAACCCATATGCACATGCGTATTTATACATAAAGTAGATTTGTTTACTATATTTATAACACAGCACCCAATATAT
>JAUZSX010307881.1:0-12493 GCA_034780655.1 Idiosepius hallami | reverse complement strand
CAGAGTCAACAACCTTCGGCAACTGTCAGTCGACTGCGCAGGAGAGAAACTGACAGTTGCCGAAGGCTATTGATTCCGTGTCTACCCTTAACTAATATACATGCTCTCTCACGGATATTGAGCACTCTAACTATAATTTTAAGCAATATTATTACTTAGATTGATATTTATATTCCTTTAAATTAATTATATGATCAATAAAAAACAGGAAATGCATAAAAAAAATGGAAACACTTGACAGTTTTTCACACTTGAAATGGGATGTATGGGTAATTCGGAGTTGTGGGACAAATTTGATTCGATTTTAGTCCGAAAAATAGTTGCTAAATTGTCAAACTCAGTCCCTTAGCAAGGCCGGCATTATTGTTGGCACACATCCACATAAACATTTTGTTCTAAAAGTTACTGTTTGCTATGGGTATAAAAAATTCAAATAAATAAACAGTATAAATTACTATAAACCATTTAGACATTCACAAAAAAAAATGTTATAAACAACATATTATTTTATAAAAGCTTCCACTAAGTGTTTTGGTCAATTAAAACCATTGGCAAGGCTATTATTTTGTGGATAAGATCGAAAAATATCCATTTTTGTTGTTGAGCAAAAAGAAAGGGATAAGAAAAGCGTTTCTAAAAATATTCAATTGCAGGTTGGAAAATAACGTGAAAATAGCATGTCATTTTATAAGATGATATGATATTATTTAGGACATTGTTTTTAATTTATAATTTCATAAACATACATATATATGTATATTATACACACATATAAAATCATAAGTGACATTGAATTTAAATCATGAAATTTGAAAAAGTAGAGATAATTTGATCAAGAAAGCCACTCCTAATTATTACACACATGAGCAAAAAGACACGCAAGCCTGGCGACAGGGATAGAAACGGAAAACCAAATCAAATGCCCGATTCTAATCCATCGGATATTCCTGTTGAAGTGAATAATGAAAAAAAAACAAAAGGTTTCTTAATGAACGACTATCAAGTAATGAAGATGTTCAGCATGAGATTTACAGATGTTTGTTTTTTAAACTTCAATTTTTTTCTTTAATTCTAATATCATTCTACCGTTTCATGTTGAATTCGTTTAATTCTATTTTTATTTCTTTTACAGAATGCGCTCTAACAAAAGTTTCCTTTCCTTTGTCGATTAAACACGATTTGAAAATCATCATTGTACGAAATACCAGATTGATTATTCATCCATTTTTAATCTTCAATATTGATTGAGCTTTTATTTTCATTCTTTTATTAATTTTTATTTTTTTTGAACGAACATTTTCTAGGAAGTAGAAATGACAAATTAAATCAGTTTCAATCAATAATTAAGTACAAATACGGAGGATAAGTAATTATATTTAGATTTTTGTTCTTATATTTATTACTACATGTAATTACGTGGGTCGTTCTAATAGTAATGCCAGCTGTTTTTTAAATCTCCTGTTTTAAGGTGATTTTTTTTTTAAATTGAAGAGCTACGAAGACGGGGGTGTTTCTATAATAGACCTCTGGTATCTTGATACCAACGATTGTAACCCCAACGTGTATCAAATCGATGGAACTGTGTGAAAGAGATTATATTAACCAAATTCTTGTTATACTAAGCTATCGTATAAATTTATTCTTACGCATTAATTACTTTATACAGTAATCAGAATGGAACCTTCAGTATTAAGGTAAATTGAAGTTTAAGAATTATAAAAACCATATTAATAAGGTAAATCATAATATACTCTTCCGCAAAGACGAAAATTATCAATAGACACGTTCCTTATGAAACAATAGTTATTGGTGATTACTTTGTGTTTAAAATTTGGGGAAATTTTATAATCGGAGATGGTCGTTCTAGAATTAGTCTAACTATGTGAAAAAATCACATAGATAAAAAATATTAAAACCAAAAAAAGGGTATTCGTATGTGAAAAATTCACATTTTAAAATTTATTATTAATAATAATATTTTCAACTGTGCTCATTTATTGATTTATAAATAAAATAAAGAAAAAGAGAAGCGGAAGAAGAAGATGAAGAAGCAGAAGCATGACAAACAATAACTTCTCCACTGTTCCCCTCTTTAACAATGCTTCTCTCTTCCCCACTGCTCCCTCTTTCATATTTGGAGCGAAAATAGATTCTAAACCTTATATGAGTTAATCTGGTTGATAATCTTGAGAGTTAATCCATGAGTGCTGCTGGTCGGATGATATACGAATGGCGTTGATAAGAACAGATACTACACTAACGGCCTTACTGATCATCGCTCTCCCGTGCCAGATAATTTAAAATAAAACTTAACCAAAACGAATATTAGCCAATCCAAAAGAGTTACAAAATATATATATATATAAGTATACACCTGGCTTTTTATATAAAGTGAATGGTGCCAAAAACTTTTTTTAATGTTAAAGAGTTACGAGGATGGCAATGGAATCGAGCGACCTTTTATGCACCAGAATTTCTTTTTTTACATAGTCACCATTATTATCGATGTGCTTTGGCCATAGATGAACGAGGCAGTTCATTTTTACCCATTTCGTCCTTATGTATTTACCTGATGATAAATAGTTACTCATAATAATTAGTATTGTATAAGTTGTTTACATTTGTATTATCATAAGCGCTATTTTTATATATGTGCGTGAATATTTGTAACATCACATGATAATTAATATCATTTAGGCTATTTTCACATGTTTCTTATCTTGTTACATGAATCTATTTTTGAGATTAAGTATGAATATTTATGATATTCTTAATTAGATTTTTCCAAGTGCAAATATATAAGTACTTGAACCTTTAATTAACATAACCGGAGATGTATTAAGTTTGCATTCTGTCTATTGTGACATAGGAATTCAACCATTGACTCCAGCTAAGGGTTAAATAGAGCAACAATTTAACAACAATTTTTTAACGAAAAATATATTTGTGAAAAAATAAATACTCAACCAGCAAATTTTTATAGATCGCTTTTAGTCTGAAATTTCTATATCAACAAGAAGTATTCCCTGGCTTTGCCCGGTCATTTGCAACATTAGTAGTTAAGAAAGCATATTTTAGAGAAAAACAGTAATGTACCTAACGTTTGTAAAGCAGTAAACGCTCTTCAAAATTTAATTCAAATTGTAGTTCTAGAATATCGGTTGCTATTGTGCTATGCAAATTTCGCTGGTACAAATCATTGAGCTAAGCACATTTCGGTAATCTGAACACTTCGAATCTCGCTTTTGTGTTCCTTTTGATTTTGTTTTAAATTTTCACTCCTCATCGGCTATTTATACGGCTCAAAACCAATTAGCAAGTGTTCCCCCATCAAAATTCAAGATTTTAGACAAAACATAATAAGAGTTGTTTAGTAGACTGTTCCACACACACACACATTCCAACTTCTATAGATATATATATACATATATTATTTACTTGGTGAGCACCAACCCAAATTAGACACAGCCAGTTTTACGTGCTCTTACCCGGGCTTTTTGCATTCGGTGTTACTCTCGACCTAGATAAGATGCTCTCCCAACTTAACGAGGCCTATCTGCCCGAGTCAGCTAAAGATGAATGCAATGGTTTTGACTGGGATTTAAACTCACGTACTACGATTCCAGAGCCCGAGCTTTTACCAATGCTCTAACTTCACTGTCTATACATTATACATACATACATTATACATACATACGTTATACATACATACACACATATATATATATAACTCTTCTATATCTTCTACGTTTTTGCCTTCTGATCTAGAAACACAAAATATAATATGTTGGTTATTTTAAACTGTGTTATTGAATCAAACATATACAGGAAAATTCTAGAATGATAGACTTTTGAGCCCGCAGCCTGTTTATAGCAGAATGTATTACTGTCAATAAAATTAATTTAATTCTGTTCTTTTTGCACTCTACCGCATTTTTCCAAACACGAAAACGTCGACAGATTCAATCTCATTTGTTGAGATGAGAAAATCTGTCACGCAGAGCTAAACTATGAACATTAAAGCTGCCGAAAAAAAAATTCTAAATCATATTCACAAATAACAAACTCAAAAATCAAAAGCCACCTAATGATAGTTATCGATCTGATTAATCTTTACCTGAGGTAGACAACTTAACAATCAGGGAATATTACACCGGAGATAAGTCTATTGATACCAGGTCAAGTTTTTAATTCGCTGTTCTTACTGTCTGATCATCACTATTTCCTTCAACTCCTCCTTGACGTGATGGTCGCTGTCATCTTTCACACCAAGAATGGAGATGAAACGGTAAATCCATTCAAATGATATATGGAAGCACGTAGTAGAAATTGATTGAAAAAGATATTTCAGTCAATAATAGAAGAACCAAGAATAATTATTGTTACCAATATGAGAACATTTCTCGTCACGTTTTTGCCGTTTCGAATAAATTTTTTTTCGAATTATTCCTTCATGCTTTTCCAGACCTCATTTAAAATATAAAGGTAAACATTTCTTTTTAAGACGTCTAATATTTTATTCGATCTATTTTAGTTCTCGTTGGCGGAGGCACCTACTCATGTCCGGGTATCAGGTCTATCATCTGTCCTATATTTTCTAGGATGTCTATGCTTTACGTGGCTTGCAAGACTAAACCGGTGATGGAAGAGTGGAGGGCAGTATTTGCAATACAGTCTAGGTGGAGACCGGACTGTTCTTTTCGCTCTCTTCTTCTCTCCTCAAATTCTATGGCAAATTTGTGCAAGATCGGTGGCTTGCGGCCCTTTTACCCTAAAAAGTCAACTTTCATACCCACAACACACTATAGGCTTCATTATAAGTCTATATATACACACATATACAAATATATATATTTAGAGAGAGAGACAGTGATAATGATTTTCTAGTTGATCCTAATAAATAAATATTTTGGCAACATTTGCATTACAAAATAACTATGAAGCCAGAGAGCCTTGTGTCCCCCCCAACTGTGGGGTCTGCGGATGTCTTAGTCTCTGCCCTGGCCAAGACCCTCTATTAGGTTTGGCCCCTGACAGTTGATCCCTACGAAGAAGGTTTGATATTACACAACCTTACATAGGAGATGCGTTTAACAGCAAGTTTTCTGCTGAAAACCAAACTGAATTACACTACAGGTCCGAAAACCACAGATTTCAATTTTTAAATCACTACTCCAAAATTTCGTAAAGTAATTTGGCGGTGGGCTGTTTTTATGAAATTATTATGCCACAAAATGTAATCATTATTATGTTTCCATTGGCGCCACTAGCCACACGTCGTCCGGGCCTTATGGGCCATCGTCGTAGATCGATCTCAGTAGCATTGTTGGTAAAGACAGACGCTTACCAATAATTATGTTTGTGAGTTGGGGGCGATTATATAATATTTCAAATTTTAAAGAGTGAATAATTACTATTCAAACTGTTTTTTTGTTACATAAAATCCAAAACGATTTTACTATTGAGACTAAAAGTAAAAAAATTAAAAAGTCAAGATAAATGAAACTAATTGTCTTCTTTTATTTAATTATCGATTGTTTGGGCTAATGGTTGATTTAAAGAAGCCAATCGTATATAATTGATTGTTTGCGGGGGAATTTCATCGAAACGAGGTGTTTATCAAATTTTACTTGCCAAACTTTTTTTTTCTTTATTTCATTTTATTAAAATTTTATGCTGCCGAAATAAAGCAATAATTGGATCGAAAACTACGGCTCTGACGACAGCGTTCGGGGAGGGTTGTCAAATTATGACAACAAATGTCAAAAAAGAACAAAATTAAATATTGTTTCTATTTAATAAAAATCTGAAAATGAAGACTAATTATAAAAGTTTATGAAAATATTTAGTAAAACAAATTACCAAATTTTAATGAAATAACTTTTTATTAGTTTTTGTCCCATCAAGTTTTTAATTTGCAATTTCTTAATTAATGGTTGAATATCTGATAATGTGTTTTTATTATTCTAGCAAAAGAGCATTTATCGTCAAATTTATCTACTTAAGAATACCCACTCTCCTCAGTTTAGTAAATGCCGAACACGGATAGTTGTTCAAATTCCTCATCGATAGAAAAAGATAAAAAGTCGATTTGATAAGCTAAAACCATGCCGATGTTTGGTCACATTTTAAAGATTCAGTAATTAAGTTTACTGTAGAAATGATATTTTTTAATGATTTATTCCTAAAAATATTCGAAGCTTGAGTGTTTTTTTTAAGATAAGCGGTCTATAAATCCTTTGTTTAGATTTTTCATTTTTACATTGCTTTATTCCTCACCACCATCACCACAACACTCCCCCCAGAAAAAAAGAAAAAAAATCGAAAAAATTTGTTTCTTATAAAGGTAGTGAAGGAGATTTTTTGGAAAAATTACGTACAAAATAAGAAATAGTTCGGTAACATCTTTCAAACGAAATTCGGTTGCATTAATCATGTTATCTTCAGGAACAGTCACACTGCAATGAGTATAAGTGTGTGTATGTTACATGCAGGGGCTATGATAGCCAATAGTATGGTGTCATTACGTAATAGTGATTGCCGTGCTAAAGCCTGACAAAAGCTAATTTGTTATTTCAATTCTAATCTACTAATTGAATGCTGATATTTTGGCAATCTTTGTTTAAAAAATTAACCAATTTCAATTCAGCTTTTTATTCACCTTGACAATTTTTACTGTGACATTGATGGTTATAACAAGATTGTATGGTTAAAGACTAAATTCTCGCAAATATGCAACATCTACGCTTAGAGAAAAATAGAATGATGTTAAGGTTAATATTGGTATTGCGTCTGCCCATTTTTGTTCTTTAACTCCTATTACTGAATGAAAAGCCGTGAGTAAAATAGACCTTTTGTTCGGAAGCTTAAATGCATTGTTATTAAGTCATCATTGTCCTTAATCCATATCTAAGTATTTCATACCATCAGCAGCATATTTATGTTGGCATGATTTCTACTACTATTACTCACAACAAACAAGAATATCATTTTCATATAGTAGAGCTTTTGACGTCTGTCAATGTAATTTTTAACTAAAACGAACCAGATTATTCAAATCAGTAAGGCAAATGTCACAGATGATAACTGGATAATGATAGGATGATCAGAAAAAATAACGACGATGATGATGATGAAAATATTACAATGGAAAGAAATAACAGTAAAATTAATAAGGAAATAAAATATCTCGTAGGGAAGGTCGGAAGCCAGATACGCTTGATAATTTTGCTGCTGCGAAAAAAAATAAAGTCATTTTTTTTTCTTTGTTCCTGTATTTTTATTTTTTTATCAAATCAATTTGATCTCCATTAATACTTGACCTTTGACAAATCCGCCAACTTCTTTGAAAATGTTGTGATACAGAAATTCGCATGAATAACCAGAATTAAAAAAGAAAAAAAAACACTTCAACATTCCGCCCCTTGAAAAGACACTTTGTAACCCTTCACCCATTAAATATTTTCTTCATTGGAGCGTAAAATCAGTTATGCTGTCTTATTTTATGGTTAGCTGCGTTTCTCCCCGTTGCAATCGGAATATATAAAACGTTCCCATAAGGAACTCGGTGAAATAGAAATAATGGTTTGGATTATGAAACTGTGGTTCGCGAGTTCAAATCTAACCTGAAGATTCAATTTTATCTAATCCTAGAATTTCTATACAGCAATTACACAGTTTCTTGTCAGATCACTGAAGTAAAGCAACGTTGGCTCTAATCAGTACTAGGATTGGTGACCGCTCAGAAATAACAGGTATCATACTAGGTAGATGCGCAGTTGTTGGAATGAGCTTATGAATTCCCTAAGAGGGCCTGATTCTCCAAATAATTCCCAATCACTGTTGAATCGCAGTCAAGATATATAAGGGCTAGTCTGAAAGATTAATGATTGTAAAAAGAAAATAAAACTAAAATAATAGAAGCTAAAACAAGTTTGGCTTGATCTCTCCACTTTCGATCGATTTTTGAAATGAGATCAAATATTGATGTAAACATGATGAATAGCGAACAGATTCGTCAGCTATTCAGTCGTATTGCACTTATGCATTCTAATTTTAATCTTTACATTGAAATAAACATTATTTATATTTTTCTTTTCTCGGGTGTTGAGAATGTGCTTCAACAATTAAAGTATTTTGTCTGAATTTATGCGATGAGTTTTGATTATTATTAAAGATATTTGGTCTTATATTCTCACTAGAAGTGTTGCTCGGTTTTTCACAAGAGTTGCTTTGATGCTCTTTTTGTGTTATTTTTTTTATTTGTGTTTTTTTGTGATTCCAAGATTTTTTTTTTCTTTAAAAAAAAACTACGGCAGTTTTTTTCCCAAACTAAAATTTTGCTGCATTTCAGTTTTATTAAAACCTCAATGAACGGAATGTCACCCTCACAGCGGATGCTAGGGGTTTAAGTTTTAAACTCGGCACCTATTTTTCCGGCTCAAAACCAATTAGAATTTGTTCTACTGGTCCGAATATGTAAAGTTTTATGTCTGTAGAACAAAAGCTCCCGTCGAGACCGTTCCTCAATTAGACTATTTTTCCTCATTTGAAAAAGATATATTATATACCAAAAAATGTTCGTATACATATTGAACTTATTTATGTACGTATGTATGTATGTATGTATGTATCGATAGATAGATTAAACAGGAAAGAACGGGACAAGCCTAAAGCTTTTTTTAAGCCATGTTTCATCAGGGCTAAATGGATGACAAAAGCAAGAATTAAAGTGAGAAAGGGGGACATGTGTAAATTAAAACTAAAACCTCAACAGCAATCGACTAAAAAACTATATACAATTTATATATAAAAAATAAAGTGTAAAAATAAAAAATCTATATATATATATATATATATATATATATATATAAATAAGTGGGGGGGGGCATACTAACCCATGCAGGTTTAGCTGGCCAAACCACTGAACACACAGGATTCAGTTTTGAGTCTCATGGGAACTCGAACTTCACAAGCGGTCCCGACAGACAGACAGACAGACAGACAGACAGACAGACAGACAGACAGACAGACAGACAGACAGACAGGCAGGCAGACAGACAGACAGACAGACAGACAGACAGACAGACAGACAGACAGACAGATTCTCACAAGACTTATATTTCGCATCTGTTTTTCTTTTCATTTAAAATTTGTTTATGGAAATTACTGTTATTTTCAACTAAATCAATTAGATTTGTCTTTAGAACAAACATCTAAAAGATTCACTGTTAATTCGTTCGACAAACGGTGAATAGTAAAATCCAAGAAGAAAATTCTAAAAAGAAAAAAAATATGACACCTTAAAATGTTATAACCTTTTACTTTAGTGTGTTAATCGATTAACCGGATTTTAGATTAAATGACTTCCTGTTTAATTTTCATGATTCAAACCTGCATTTCAATGGATCTCTTAACAAAACGATACTTTTACATTAAATTAAGTCGATGTGACAAGTGTGTTGGGAAAAAAATGTTGAAAAGGTCGTAATAAATAGTAAGTGACAAATTAAAGAGAACCTAATTATTCCCTAAGAGTTATTTGACTATATATATCCAATTTTTCTATTAAACTTAAAATTCATTTTGTTTGGCAGTATGATGTAAGTCATAATGACTTACGTCATTCATGACTGAGAACAATCATTTTTTATCAAAGATCTATATTTTCTCAACTCATCGATTGAGCAACACTATATGGACTATTTAATGAAGAAATAATTAATAACTTTCCCATGAGCATTAACCTAAATCGGACTTTAACCAAGGGTCGGAAACCCGAAGTTCACATGCCCCCTCACGTCTGCAAGGGAATTCTGTTCAGCGCATTATCTGACTCGGGTCTGGTTTGCCTATATTCACATTGCATCCAAAGGGCCGTTGAAAGCATGAATATGTTGCTGCAAAATTTTAAAATCTTAAATTTCACCTCAGAGTGGGTTAGAGAACCCAAAGATGGACTGAGGGAAGAGTTCAATTTGTCATAATTCTAAGATATATATATATATATATTGATATTTTAGATTAAATATGTATTTTTTGTTAATCTTGTAATAAAATAAGTGCAAATGCTTAAATAAATTTTTGATGTTCGAAGAAACAACGGATCAAATTTTATTATTAAAACCTGACTCTTCCTAATAACACTGTCGACAGAGCTTATTATCATTCGTATTAGGTTTAGGGTTTATGTAATAAAATAATATAGTTAAGTTAAACGAATGTATTTTTTGTCATTAAATAATAGCTGACACATCGAACGAACAATCTATAAGATCCATGATGCAAGATGGCCCGAAAATTATGAGGACCTGAAGAAAATGTCAATTCGCAGATAAGAAAAACTTCTGAGAGCAAACGAAATAGGTAAAGATCTAGGAATGAGTTTTATGGTGACGTGCGTCTCAAGGACAAGTGAAGATAGCCTCCCAAGCGACGTGGCAAAGCAGCAAAAACTAAAACTAATAAATAGATATGAATTTGAGCATTATTGGTTGCAAAAGATAAAAATTTTCACCAAAAATTCATTTAACAATCTTAAATTGAAAATATGCACGCACTCAAACACACACACTAATACTGTCAATTATTCTTATTAAAAATGGCGACATTCATTTGATTGTTTTTCAGTTCATTGGCAGTAACTAATTCTGAAATCGATGAACCTATCTCCTAACAGCTGAAACTAACTGCATAGGCTTAAAAAACGTTCCACAAATGCAACTGAATGTTGATCGGTTCAGTTATTTTGCATAGAGGGATACAATAACGCATCTCTGCCTCTGATGCTCGGCCATGAAAGAAGTTGCTTTCTTAGTGTCTCACACCGTTAATATCGGTAAAACGAAGATAAAAATTTAGGTTTTGAATGCATAAATTCAGTCAATAAAACTGCAATGACTAGCCCACTCTGGGCCCATCGAACTGAATAAAAAGCTTTATTTTTCGAACCAATCCCCCGGTCCAGTTTTATAAGAGTCACAAATCTGTACAATAAATTGAATGCTCAAAATATGTTATCGAGTCTCAGAATGGGATACAAGTCTGGTGAAATTATCGATACCCAGTCACTTTTTGAATGTATTTTCCTGAACATATTGTATTTTTGCTGGGCGTGAAAGGTGTATGATTTTAAAAAGACGTATTTTTTTTTCCTGCGCGTTTTTTAACATTTACATCAACCTATGTTGGGGGACAAGATTTTTTTAATATTTATTTTTTGTTATTTACCGTCGTTGCCTTGCTTTTATCTCCAGCAATGACGATAGATTCTTTTCATAGCCTATCGCACATGGTTTTCCATCTCAATAGCTTTGCACCAACTCCTGGGTTGTTCACTGCATGCTTGCGCTCATAACCGAGTCAATAAATGAAGTGAAAAAGTCCAATATCAGGCAAACACAATCATTCACTGTATAATAAAATTATTTCACGACCATGAATCCAGTTTGTCTAAAGTTTTGTCCCCATATATTAGAGGTCTTTCATGCGAACTTGTCTACATCTAACAACCAGTCATGCATCTTCAATAAAGAATTTTATCCAAATGTTTAATATAAACTATAACTAAACATCTAGATTTATTTGTGAAACTAGAGCAAATAGAGAAACATTGTTTTTTTAGAATCTTTGATGTGTTTTTTTGTGCTGTCAAAATAATATTTGAATTTGGATCATCAAATTATCATCCCCGAGTGCAGATATAATTCTTGCCATGAACAGATAAACTGTCAAAGGCTAGAGAATAAATTGGCTATTACCTAGTGAATTTAACAAGTATAAAAATAAGGACTATAATCCGTATAATAAATAAACAAAAGCGAAATATTGTGTTTATTAAGATGAAGAGAAAAAGAAATACAAAAGACGGACTGGTTTATGTATTATGTTTATCTAAAACATGTTTGAGATGGTGCCTTATAATCTATGTAATGATTTCATTTGTGGACTATTGTCCTCATCTTTATAATTGTTTTTACACCAATTTTCGGCACACTAATCCGCTAGCCTAAGTCAGGTGATTAACCGGATATGAACGGAGTTTGTAACATTATTCTCAGTAATCGCTGCATTCCATAGGTGTTGCCTATTGCATCACACTTTGACCAATTAAAACTCTGGGTTGCTTTGGTAGAAATTGAAACTGCTATCGTTTGCTAATGATCACTTGAAACTGTAGAGAGTCAATGCCTCTATTCCCTGCAGCACAGTTCCGATAAAGGCCAGAGAATAAACTGAACAAAACAGTGTAATAAAAACTATAATAATGAGAACAACGGTCTGAAAATTAAATCAACACACGGTTTTATATGGTTTGGAAAATATATTTATTAATTTATTGGGTTTGATGATTCTTTACCCGGTTTTTACCCTCTAGATCCAGAGGGTGAAGTCGGGTGGAGAATCATCAAAGCCAATGAATAAATAAAGCTCGACAACAGTATTGAGCACTTTGGTTGTTCATTACCGCCTTTAAACTCACTCGTGTATATAT
>JAUZSX010307871.1:0-12493 GCA_034780655.1 Idiosepius hallami | reverse complement strand
TAGTGTAGAAACATCAAAATTACCAAGATGAGGACAAAAGTCTAAATAATAAAGTTAATTCCTAAATTATGAAGCCTTAACTCAAATGTAGTGTAGAAACATCAAATTACCAAGATGAGGACAAAAGTCCAAATAATAAAGTTAATTCCTAAACTTATTTTTCAAGGCCAACAAAAGAACCACAGTTGCATAGATTTTTGGATATTTTTTTTTTCAGATTTTGAGTTAATTTTCTATAATTTACCTTGAGGGTCAGCAGGTCATTAGAGGTCATTGGTTATTTTTTTCAAATTTATTTTCATTTCTTTTTTCTTGTTTTTTTTTTTTCTTTTTCTGTTGTTTCTTTTAATTGATTTAATTTAAATTAGTTTTACTTGTTTTTTATCTTCTTTTTTTTCAGTTTTGATTTTTTTTGCTTTGTTTTTATTTTTTGATAAATTAAGAAAATTTAATATTTCTAACAAAATTTTTATTATTATTTATTATTATTATTAACTTTGTTGACACAAAAAAAAAAACTTATGTATGCTCATTTGCATATGTATACCCTGTGACAATTAATCCAAAACATATTAAATTTAAAATTCTTAAATATTAATCATGATTAATACAGTTTTTATTAATAAACTTTTTTATGAAAACCATAAATGTAAATTTTTGTGTTAAATACAGATTCTAAATAAACTCCTTATTTTGATAAAATTCCAAAGTGTAATGTAAAAACCTTAATTTCATTCGTGTATCAAAATAGTTTCTCTCTTAAAAAAATAATTGTACATTCTTTGACACATTTACTAAAAACTTGTTAGAAATACAGAAAATTTTCCTAGTTAAAATATGTTTTATAATAATTGGTTATTTTTATCAACAAGTTGAATATTCATTTAATAAAGTTAGTTATAAAATCTCTCCCATGTTTCTCTTTCAGATCTGTTCAACACCTGAGGAAAATAAACCCCAATAGTTGAATGTTTAATGTCTTGAAAAACTGTCAGATCTGCTAAGCATCAAACCTAAGTCATCTTTATAAGATGGTTTCAAATTGACATCAGATCAAATAAAAAACAAAGAAAAAAAAAATGAAGAGGAAAAAAAGATTCCATAAATTGATGTGTTTCTTGTTTTCTTTTTTTTTTCTGGTTCTCTTAAAGTTGATTTTATAACCTTTTTAATTTTGTAATCTTTTTTTGTAAGAAAATTGTATTCACTTAGCAAGGTGGTTAGCCCTTCTTCACAGGCTAGCCTTTTTTCAAAGGTGGATGGCAAGCCAGGAGTAGAATTTGGAGTCCTACCTCTTAGCCCTTTTGCCATTATGGCCCACAAAGCAGTGCTGTCTCCTTGGGCTCTTGTAATCGATGTTGTCCTTCCCTTAGATGAGTTCTCTCTTCAATTTATTGCCATTCTGAATTTCATTAAAAAAAAAATCTTCAATCATTTGTTTAAAAAAATCATCTTGAAAATTGTCTTAATTAAAAAAAAAAAAAAATAATAATAATTCTCTTTATATAAAAAGCCAGGTGTATACGTATATATATATATATTTGTAAATAGTGGAAGTATACAAGCACGTACGTCTTTTTCCAGCGACTGGGGAACGCTTAATTAAATCGTTTTTTTTTCAGCTTTTCTACCAAAACCATTTGAACGTTTTACTGTAAATTGCTCTAACCCTTAGGCCCCCTTCACAATTTTACCCCTCCCCCATCTCATCCGACTAGTTACCCGCCAGCACTCCACTGAAAGTTCTTGTCCCCCCCCTCCAGGGGGAGGGACGGAACCACCCACTTTGAAAATCCCTGCTTTAGAACAGATACTACTTAGGGTGGGATGGGACAGTGAAGATAAAATTCGGTAAAAAGAAATTCTGTGAATTCCCAATATAAAATATGTTGTTGTTTTTTTTTTCTTTCCAAATTTTATTTTATTTATTTGTGATATTTTTAATTTTAACGATTTTAAAACCTTTGAACTTCTTTTTTAATTCAATGAAAAAAAATCTCGATTTTTCGTGTATTTTTTAATTGTTAATTTAATTATTCAATATTTGTATTTTAATTGCATTTAAAAGTGTTTTTGTTATTTGGGTTTAAATGGTAAAATTTCTTATGATTTATCTTTTTAGATATAGATAAAAAAAACTAATTTGAACTAATAATATATATACTTTGTGAGCAGCCACACCAACCAAGTTTGATAATTTAATTTAGAATTAATGAATTTTAATGAATATTGATATGTCTTCTTTTGCCTTAGGTTCCCAGGGCTGAAGGGTCCAAAGGAGAGGAGATAAAATTGGGGATATATTATATCTACTTGGTGAGCACCAACCCAAGTTTGGCACAAGGCCATTTTTACGTGCTCTTACTCAGACTTTTTACATTCAGTGTTACCCTTCACCTAGATGAGTTGCTATCCCGAGTTAACGAGCCCCATCTGCTAAAGTGAAAGTAATGGTTTTTGACTGGGATTTGAACTAGCGTAATACGATTCCAGAGTCCGAGCTTTTACCAACGTTGCTGCCCTTTGTTGTGGATATATGTTTGGAAAAAAAATGGGGAAAACTATTTTAGAAATGACAAATGTTAAAAATTTTAAGAAGTTAAAAAAAATTGTAATGTTAGAAGGCCATGTTGTTTGGTTGAATTGTTGGAACTAGATACAGACAGCAGACAAAACACCTACCACATATATCACACCAACCAATTAATAAACCCCACCCACCCCGATTTTAACGTCTGTTCGTATTAAAGTGGCAGGTTACGCCTCCATCACCCTCCTGGCATTTGTTCCTTACCCTCTCTCTCCAAATATCGCACTTTTTTTTTTATTTTTAAGGTGGGGGCGCCTCCTCGAGTATCGAATTTAAAATCCCTTTTAAATTCAGAGCGAGATAGAAGAGGCTTGTTTGCCTTGTGGATTAACTTAACCTCCTTCAGTGGGGAGAGGCAGGCAGGTAGAAGTATTTTTTGTTTCAGTTGAGGTTCCATCAAAACACAAAAACACCACAACAACTGCTTGCTGCTGCTGCAGCCATTCGTGCTAGTGCTCTCTCTCTGCCAGTTTTGCTACGACAAAACGAATGTTAATAGCAGTCAGTAGCAGGAGCAACATTCAACAACAGTAACATTATTATTTATTATAACCCCGCCTTCTTCTCTATTATCTATTTATTTTACCTTTTAAGTGAACAAGAAAAGTCCTTGTTATTGGGTCGGACGGAGACTAGGGAGGGAGGGCACTGAGTGTCGAATATCGGGCCGGGCAATGCCTGTCGCCCTTTGTTGCTCATCTTCTGTTTCATTCTTCCACCTCAACATAAAATAATTATTTTTCACAGATATACACCGACTGACATCTCACAGACGCCACAGGGAAGATGTGAGGTGCATTGCACCTCAGGTGCAACTAACTAACTAACTAACTGCGTCCATATACAAAGGGAGGGAGGGATACTGACTTATAGAAAATTACCAACTGGTCAATTAAAGCCTTTCTATTAAGGGTCATTATGGTTAAAATGTCGATATGTCAAATTTTGCCTTAAGTTACTAAGGCTGATATATCGGCCCATTATGGTCGAAAGGGTTAATAACAAGAATTCGATTTTCGAAGTGCTAACAACAACTTGTTCGTGTTCAAACACGTGGACAGACAGACACTACCATTACGACTACGACAACAAACACCAACACCACCACCACTACTCTTAATGGCGTAAACAAATGTCTCTCGAGATTTGACGACTTCAACCAACATTAAATCAGAATTTAATCCTGTTCTCTCTTAACCCTCTCAACCCTAAGGGGCCGATATATCGGCCTTATTAACCAAAGGCAAAAAAGAATCATTTCGACCCTAATATGGTTCTTTAATAGAACGACTCTAAGTGACTACTTGGTAATATTGCCAATTAATTCAGAGTTCAATGTGGGTGGAGGTTGAAATATCGTTACGCTGTGTGTGTGTCTTCTTTTGCCTTAAATCGCCAGGGCCGATATATCGGCTCTTTAGGGTTTAAAGGGTTAAAAATGGCGAACTATAACTTAACAGTTTTACATCACCAAAAAAATTTCTTACAATTGGTTTTATTCTTTTCTTATTCGTTTTTCACGCCTGTAAATTTACTATTATTTCGTTATTTTGGTTTTTTAGTTATTTTTTCCCTTTCATTTTCAGAATAAATTTTCATAAGAAGCAAATAACGCTTTGAAATGAGAATGAACAAAAAAAATCAGGTTATTATGATTAACCCTTTAAACCCTAAAGAACCGATATATCGGCCCTGACAACTTAAGGCATGAGAAGACACACACACAACACAACGATATTTCAACCTCCACTTTTGGACACTGACTTAGCAATATTATCAAGTAGTCACTCATTACAGAGCTAGCTGTTCTATTAAAGAAAAATATTAGGTTTAAAATGTTTGTGTGTCTATTTTTGCGTTTGGTTATAAGGCCGATATATCGGCCCCTTAAGATCGAAAGGGTTAAAGAAAAAAGATTAATGAATAATAAATATATTTTAGAATATTTCATAGATTGGATTAAATTTAATTTCAAATAAAAGAAAACCTCTTTTTAAATTTTAATTAATTCCTCAAAAAAGTGAGGTGGGTTGGGGTGAAAATGATATTATGTTCAACAAACTTAAAGTACAAAAAAAGCTTTTTTATATTAATTTGATTTTAACAAAATATTTTTATAGTATTATTCTAAATTTTTAAAATACAAATTTAGAATTTAAGGTTTGTTATCTTTCTTTTAAAAAATATAATTTAAAAGGATTTATTTTTAAGAAATATTGATTTATTTACAGTTAGTTATTAAAAGATTGTGTTGTCTTTTTTGGTAATTCATGATTTTAGAAGGGTCTTCATTGCATTAATTTCTAAAGAAATAATATAGAAAGGAGGAGTTTAAGACGTTATTTGTTGATTATTCCACTTTTATTTGTGTTATTTTTTTCAGTGGTTCTCGATTTTGATTAGTCGTCAAATTGCAAAGGGAGCTTACTCTCGCAATTTATATTTTTCCGTTTTGCAATTTGACGGAACTTTTATTTTTTAATTCTGTGTACAAGGCAGAAAAATGGCGAAGTATTGTTAATTCTTTTGTTTACATTTAGCGAAGACCAGCTTTCATGTTTTTTCTTCGCTTACAAAAGTTAATTTATAAGTGAGAAAACGCTATTGAGTGCCAAAAAGATCGTTTGGCTATAGTGCCCATAGTCAAAGAATTCTCTGGAATAAGTTAAGCGGGATTAGGAAATTACCAAAAATAAACATAATTTTTATTATAAGAAAGAAAGATGAAAGCCAGCTATACAAAACACTTTCATTTTTTTCTTTTATTATGAACAAAACAAAAAATTTAATTAATTATTATTCGGCCTTTAACTCCACACACACACACATCCACACTGAATAGTTCTTCGTTTATTAAAAAATGATAGTTGTAATGTTTTAATGTTATTGGAAATTGTTTTGTTTAGATATTCTTTTGTGTTATCATTAAAACATAAAGTTGATTAACAGTTATTATTTTCGTTTGTGGGTGCCACTACATTAAGAATTTCCATTCCATTTTTTTTTAACAACCCGAAAATTCGTTCCTCTCCTGCATTAATACCATGAAAAGAATACAAAGTGGTACAAATAAGAAAAGAAAGGAATGAAAAAGAAGATGGAAAAAAAACTGTAGTCATACAAAAAAAGAGGAAAAAGAAAAAGAAAGAAGCTAAAGAATAAACTATAAGAGTAAGTAAAAAACGAAGAGAGCAAAGAAATCAATGCCAGTAGCAGTCAGCAGCAGTAAATGAAGAGGAAGAAGAAAAAGGGGGAGGTCTAATTGAATCTCCCCCTTCTTTATCATTGCTAGTGAGTAGGAGGTAAAAAAATAATTAAAGCCAGGGGAGCAACACTAAGTAATAGTGGCAGTAGTAGTAATATTACTAGTAGTAGTAGTAGTAGTAGTAATATTAAAATTCTAATCGTGGTGTTTGAACGGGTTCTACATCCGGTTTTGAATTTACGGGCATGCACGTGTATAGATCAAGTAGGCGCTATATTTCCAAAAGAAAATTTATAATTGAACTAACTGTGAACAGAAGAACACTGGTAGTCATAAATGGTCACCCATATTACTTCTGGTGAGGCATGACGTTGCTTAACTTTGGTGATCTGACGGAAACCGGTGACAGCAATGCAACTTGACCCTTCAGCATTTTAGAAGTTGTGATTCTTGAGTTGCTTAAAAAAAAGTTGTTATTTTTTTTTAAACACTGAGCAGATACGAAAAACTATTTTTCAATTAAAATTTTACAAGTAAATAAATAACGGGGAAGCGTTTTTGAACATTAAGAAAAAATAATCAATTTTCAAACACGAAGCGTTTTTGAAAAATTGGCAAGTCCCCGCTGGCTTTGGCAAAGCCGGGCAATACTTCTAGTATATAAAAGTAAAACGCAGAATGATAACTAGAAAAATAGTCGTAGGAAGAGGTGAAAAAGAATGAAAGTGGGAGTATGGTTATATGAGAGAGGAGGAGGAGGAGGCCAGAGCAAAGGAATCCTGTTGCGTAAAATCGGCATTCCGGTTGTAGAGTTTGAATAACCGAACACGATCCGGCGGAATGAGGTTTTGCTTTTCCTTCATTCTTTGAGTCATGGCGTCTTCGTTGGTTTTGTTGAAAATAACGAAGAAGAAGAAGCAATTTTGCACGTTCGCCATTCTATAATTATGTTCATTGCCTTCGCTTGCAATTAGAACAAAAAGAAGAGCTAATTGTATCGATTGTAAAAAAAACTAATTTGATCTCCTTTAAAGCCGTCAAAATAACTACATTGGAGAGAAGAAAGAAAAAAGCCGTTGTAGGTAAGAAGACAAAAATAGTCCCGCGCCTATTTAATCTTTTCTTTTTCTTTTAAAATCAATCAAAAATTATATTTTATTATATTTACTTTATAATCTATGAATCTAAAATTCATTTTATTTAATTTATTTTTCTTATAAAAAAATGATTTAAAACTGGTTGATGATTTGATTTTTTTTATAAATATTTACCAAAAATTCTCTATTTTTTCAGTGGATCGAGTTTGAATTGACTTCACATTTAAACTTCGTATTATTTTTTTTAAAACATTATTTAAATGCAATTTAATTTGATTTAATTTAGACCCAACTTAAAATAATTTTAATAAACCAAATTATAGAAAAATAAACTGTTAGACTATAGTATTTCTTGAAAAACACAACCATTAAAAACATAAACTCATTGCTGTTTGTCTTCGGTTTTATTTTTCGTTATCAAAAAAAATCTTGTTTTCTTCCTCTGTATATTAGGTTTAAAATTTTACAACTCCCATATATATATATATACGATTAGATATAAGATTTATTAGTTTTAGAAATATTATATTTATTTGATAATTATTAGTTTTATAAATATGTTTTGTTTTATTTTTGTTAAAAAGCACGTGTTGTCCCCTTTTTTTAATTTGATTATTGTTTTTTAAAAAAAAGCTAAACATTTTCTTATCCGATTTATTTAACATAAAATAATAATTAAAATATCTATGTTTTTCGATATATAATATATAATTATAGGTAAGCAATTATCAAGTTATAATTATTTTATTTGGATTTCAATATAGTTGACTTTTTATTTTGTAAATAAAATACCAAATGTCAAACTTGTCAAAACCATTGATTTGTTTGTCTTTTAATTGGAAATTAAATCAAACCATTTTATTTTATTTTTTACTTTTATTTAACTTTAAATCAAACCATTTTAATTTTATTTAACGTTAAATTATTTTACCCATTTTTTTCCAAAAAGGAAAATAAATTTTTATATAAACAAAACACTTAAACATTTAAAGTCAGATTAAATCGAATGAATCAAATTCTGTTTTGGGGGCTGACTATGATGACTACTGCAGTTTGTTTTAAACAAGAAAAAAAATAGTTTAAAAATTTTTAAGAATAGCGTTATCGATTTTTAAATTTTAAATTTCAAGATTTAATTTGTCTAAAATTATAATTTAATTTTACTTTTTAAACCCCAAAGAACCGATATATCGGCCCTGGCGACTTCAGGCCAAAAAACATCACACTCAACGCAATATTCCAACATCCCTTTTTGGACCCTGACTTAGCAATATTACCAAGTAGTCTCTCAGAGCCGTTCTATTAAAGAACCATACTAGGGTCGAAACGTCAGCGTGTCTTTTTTTGGCCTTGGTTACTAAGGCCGATAAATCGGCCTTTTAGGGTCGAAAAGGTTAATCTTATTCAATCTTTATGTATAGGTATTTTTTGGTGTGTGTGGGGGGATTTGTTGGAATGTTTAATGTTTTGATTGATTGTTCTTGCTTCAGACATAACCAACAACAACAACCACTCGCTCTCTGTTGTTGTACCTCCCCCCCAATATTAATCATCCTCATCAAAATAAGTCCGTCTACGTTTTTAGAGTGCCCCCTCCCCACTTTAAATGTTTAGCCTCTCTCTCTCTCTCTCTCTCTCTCTCTCTCTCTCTCTCTCAACTTGCCCACCTAGTCCTTGCTTTTCGACATCATCCACTAGAAAACAAAACACAGTAAACAATAAATAATTAATTGTTCTAATGGAAATAGTTTTGTTATTGTTAAAAATAAAAGTTAGGTTATTTTAACAAAACAACGCAAAAACGAAATTATAGCCCTCCTTCCTTCCTTTCTCCCTTCTTTCTTTCCTTCTTTGGCAATCACTTCCAGACCGACCAGACCAGAACCCCCCCCAAAAAAAAAAAACCCACACACATATATATTTACACTAACAGAAATATTAACATTTAAATTTCTTGATAACTACAAATTTTAACTCCGATCCATTATTAGTTCCTTTCTAAAAACTAAACAATGAATAAATTAAGTGGTTGATGGTTTAGAAATGAGAATATTTTCATTCTTGTAATTTAATTTTTTGAAATGACGTAATCTCAATGAATTTTGTGAGTTTCATTTTCTCTGAATCATTAACAACATTGTTTATTTCTTTCTCTCTCACAACAACATTCTCTATAAACTAAGCGGTTTGCCGACTTTTCATCACTAGAGTTTTTCATCACGTGGACAATTCATCACCGTCACGTCGATAACTTTTATTACCCCCAAAGAAAAAAAAAATATATTTATTTATATAATAATGTTAAGTATGTAATTATGTTTTATTTCGTTAAATTTTTAGCCCTGTGACAATTTTGGGGTCATTTTTACCAAAGTTTATTAAAATCTATAAAGTGCAGCCAGCCTGCAGCCACTTTTTCAAACTTTTTAACAATTAAACAAAAAAAAACCCAACATATTTCAATTAATTTGTTTTCTATTTTTAGTTGATTGAAAAATTATATACATATAAAGATAATATTTCTTATTTATTGCTGGTTTGGTATTTTTTTCTTTTGTAAAATTGAAACCAGTAATTTAGTTTTTATTACATTTAAAATGTTTGGTTTTTATTTGTCAAAAAACAAATATTGTGTATAAACAACAATTACAACTGTTCGCAAAAATTGATATATATTATGAAGATTCATCATCATTATCTTAAAGGATTCCTAAAAATGGACAAATAATGGGATTAAAAGTAAGGTGATAAAATGCCCAAGTGATGAATTGTCCACGTGATGAAAAGTCTTGTTATAAATAGTCTGGTGATGAAAAGACTGTACACCAAACTAAGCCTATCTTTCAAAGAATGTTTTACCCATAAAATTTTTAGTTGTGTTGGCATAAGTAAAATTATAATTAAATTTCGAATGATTATTCTAAATTAAATTAGAAATTCATTGTAGTTAAACCTAAATAATTATTTGGATGAAAAAAAAAACACCTTTTTCTTTTGTTTCTTTTTCTTTTCAGTTGATGAAATATTTTTCTCAAAATTGCTCATATTTTATCAATGAGTTCAGGTCTTTTTTCTTTTCTTTATTTTATGTTTAAGTGTTTGGTATTATTGAACATTAAAAATGAAATAAGTTTAATCAAATTTTAAATCAATACTCAACTCTAAATCATCATAAATGTTGTTTGTTTTTTTGTTATTGTCACTAATTTCTTCTTTTTTTTTTAAATACATAAAAAATTGTTCAATTCAGTTTTATTAAGTTTGATTGGATTTGGTTGTTGGTTGGTTGGATTCACTTAAGATCGCAGACAAAAATTTCGAAAAATATATATTGCCCCTGGTGACCTAAGGCAAAAAAAAGACACCGATATTTCTACCTTAATATAGTTGTCTTATAGAACTCATCTGAGTGAGTAGTTGGTTATTTTGCTAACTCAGGATCCTAAGGATTAAACATTTTCAATTTCAAACTTATCAAATTGGAAACGAAAACAACACCCTTTTTTTTTTTTTTTTCCAATTATTTAGTTTAAATTTTATTTTTACCAACCCTCAATCATTCCAAAAACTCAACAATTTGATAAAATTATGTAATTAAGAAAATAGTTGTATTTCGGAATCCTCGAAATGAGACGTGAAAATTTGTTGGCAAACAATGGATAATGATTGGATTAGACAAAAGACAATAATTACTAAGAATAAATTTCTTGACTTAACAAAACTTTAACTTTCAAGGTCTGGTCGTGGTCAATACAATGAATGGAAACAGTTGGTAACAATTTAGTTTAAGCATCCATTTAAAGTCCATGATGATGAGTAAGATTGATCCTTACCTTAAGATGAGAGAAGTTTTGACACAATCTTATCCTTATTTGGATTTAAATGTTGTAAATAAGAAATAAAGACTCTTAGTATTTTTATAGACAAAAACGATATTAAAATGTTTACACAATTTTTAACCTAGTGTTTTGAATTTATTAACTGTAAACAATTGATGCTTATAATTTTTAGGAAAAATGAGGCTTTCTGATCATAGATCTTAATCATTTTCTTTGCTGTTGTTACTTAGTACTTCCTTGTCTATTTCTTGAAAATAAAACTTGAACTAAAGTTGAAATTCGTAAGTAAAGCAAACAACCACAGGTGCAGTGCTGTGCTTAGCCACTTAGCGGCCCTGACGTAGAGGCGCCTTGCGTCCCCTTTGCCCTAAAAGGGCAAGGTACTCCCCCGACCTCAATATACTAAACCCTTTGACTATATATATAGAGAGAAAAAGAGATAGGCAGAAAGTTAGATGGATTCATAGATGTATATTTTAGGTATGATAATGATTTTCTGATTAACCCAACAATTATTTTAGTAATTTATTTTTGCATCACAAAAGATCTGGGAACTGAAGAAGCCTTGTGGTCCTCTAGGGAGATTGTCCCCCCCCGCCCGCAACTGCAGGTTCTGTGAGGGCCCTAAGCACGGCCCTGCACAGGTGTTTTGTGCGTGTTAAAAAAGGTGTTATTTTCCTGTTGTTTGGCAAAGTAAGTCAGGGATATATATGGCATGTATTATTAGTTTTGTTCAAACCTAATTTATTAAGTTATTAATTTAGTCAGTGTTGTTATTGTTGTTGCCATGTTCTACTCATTGAATGCCAGATTATCATCAACTACTTACCAAGTTTCAGGTGTACAAACTTTTCATCACTCTACTATTAATCATGGAAACTAATCACTAGACTTTTAATCACTTTTTTTTCATTCTGAGAATTTTAATTATTTACAGATTACTGAAAGCATTTGAATGGTGTTATACCAGTTGTTTTCTCTTAAAAAAGATGTTTTTTCACCACATTATTTGTCCATTCTTTTTTAATCCTTTAGGATGATGGTTCTTCATCATATGTATCGACCCATTTTTGCAAATAACCCCAAAACTGTCAAAGGGCCTAAAAATTAATTTAATAAAAACATAATAAGTACATAAATAACATTATTGTTACATTAATGAATGTGATTTTTTCTTTGGGTTAATTAAAGTTCTCAATGTCGATGTCGGGATGATTAAATGTTCACATGCTAAAAAAGAACACGTGAATAACCCTTTGAACTCCGACTTATCAAAATTACCAAGTAGTCACTTAGCCATTAAGAACATATTAAAGCCAAAATATTGGTGTGTCTTTTAGCCTTATGTTGTCAGGGTCAATATCAGCCTCCTAGGGTCCAAAGGGTTAAAAAGTAGTGATTATATTTCCGTGATTAATAGTCGGGTGATGAAAAGTCAGTAAACCCATTTTTGTTCTCAGTGTGTTGTGTGTAAACTGTTTGTATGGAAGGTGATGCAACCTTTTAGTCTAAAATAAAAAGATAAGTTTGCTTAAAATCAGTGCAAAAGAAAAACCCATCATATCGATATAGTTACTACTTATTCCCTCACTTTCACTTCATTCATTGTTTATGAGGATTTAATTTTTTTTTTTCTAATCTTTCTTGTTGACATTTTTCTTCTAATCCTTTTTTTCATCTTAGTTTTTTTTTTTTTTTTTTTTTCTATAGGGTTAACAAATTTTTAAAATTAAAATGTTTTTTTTTTTAAATGTTTTAAATA
>JAUZSX010307860.1:0-12494 GCA_034780655.1 Idiosepius hallami | reverse complement strand
AAAAGAAAAAGTAGGAGAACGAGGAGAAGAAGGGGAAGAAAAAGTACGAAAAGAAAAGGGAAAGAAGGGGAGAAAGTTGAAGAAAAAGAAGATGGGGGAGGAGGAGGGAGTTTGAAGTCTGTCACTCTCATGTGTTTCCAATCATTTGTTCCAATTGTTTCAATGTGTTTCTATTATAGTTTTTCAGAATCCTAGGGACGAGGCTTGATAATTAGTACAATTAGTTTTTGGATTGTTGTCCTTATCCTTATTATTGTTTTATTCCAAACGTTTGGGCTGATAAACCATTCGGCCGTATACAGGTGATCTCTCTCGGGAACCTTTCGAAGTTCTGTGACTCCCGATTACGACAAGAAGGTTCCCGAGAGAGAGAGAGAGAGAGAGAGATCACCTGAAGACGGCTGAAGGGTTTTCCGACCGAAACGTTGTGAATATAACAATGATAAGGATGAGGACAACAGTCCAAAAAATAAATGTGTTTATATGAATCACCAATTCTCCTTTTTGTTTTTTAGTTGTTTTTCTATTCAATTCAGTCCATTGTTTGTTTGTTTTGTTGTACGGCATATTCGCCTTTTTAGGTCACTTAGAAGAAGCAGCATTGTAATATTGTGATAGTTATCTCTAAATTATTGATATTATCTTTACTAATTATTACTTTAATTTTAATTTCTTTCCTTATAGTTGTAGAATATCTTATTTGCATTTAATTAGTTTTTATTTGAAAATAAATCCTTATTATATATATTATTTCTTTTCTAATTAAAAACTTAAAATTGAAATTTACAGGGTGGGCCAAAAGTAGGTATAAAACTTGTGAAAAGTTAAAAGTAAAAATATAATTTTTTTTTCTAAATTTGAAGAATGTTAAAATAATCTTAATCAGAAACTTTTTAATCCCTTAACTGCTCAAAATGTCCGATATTTCTGGGTGATGATATGGGTTCACAAAAATCAGCTGAAAATGCCACAAAAATATAATTGATTTTGTCACAAGGTCTGATTGTTTTCCCCAAATAAACTTTGTACAAAAACCTAATCTTATGGAGAGAAACGGGTGCCATTTCCTGATTCAGCAGAGCAAAAATACATTAAATCATTTGAAATCAGTAGAAATCTAGACAACATTCAAAGATTTAAAAAATGTGGCCCAGTGAAATGCTACACGTTAACTCCATATGCGACCCATCGTGTTGAACCAAAATGTTTTGTCTTACTATCTGACGTCATTTCCTGTGATTCTGGCTGTTTGTACTAAGTCTGCTACTGAGTTAACCTAACCTAACCTAACCTAACCCATCCTTGCCAGTGCAAATGATGATTGTACCAATATTGAAGCTTAAGGCAAAGAAAATAGGATTCAAGCATTAAATAATGATAAGTAATGTTTAAGGCTATTTTAGGAAAAAAGCAGCAGCACTTGGTTACTCTCTAATTCTGAGGGTAAGAACTGTTAACCAAACATTATTTTTGAAGATTAATTAATTCCACTTCGAAGGGCTTATGTCTGGCTAGAGTTTACTAATTGACATAACTCAAGGATTTTAATTTCAAAGCTATCCTCTACGAAATATCGTTTTAACCCTTTTCTTTCTAAAGGGTTGATATATCGGCCTTGGTGACTTTAGAAAAAAGAAGCCATAACGATATTTCGGCCTTTTTCTCTTTGGGCTGATATATTCCACATTTTATTTATTTAGCAGTCAGCGTCCCCAATGCACATGGGTGCAGCAGCCCACTACTTGCTCACTCTCTGCCTTTGTCCAACTGACTGACCATCTGACTAACCAAATTACAACGTGACTTCCTATTAAGGAGGGTGCAATTAGGGACGACCAAAGGCATCCATAATTACTCTACACACCCACATACGAAAGAAGACACAAACAGACACACACAGAGGCACACAAAAATATTGACACAACAAGGAAACACACGAATCGATCAAATAGATGATAATTTAATCAAGGGGTGTAAATGGGGAAAGAGAAAGAGAGAGAGGGTGAGTGGTGTGGCTTGCAGAGTGGGGTGAACGTATGATGAGAGCAGGGCAGAGCAGAGCAGCGACAACCAAAGCAACCCCTTTGGCCTATTTGATTAGCGTTATGCTTTGACGGGCCAATAGCAACGAATCCTTGTTTTAGACATTCCTGAAATTCCTCGCGTTTCACCTTTTCTTTTTCTTTCACATTTTTTTCTAAAATTTTGTTTTGGCTGGCAAAAAAATAATGAAAGAAAGGGAGAAAAGAAGGAAAGAAGAAAGGAGGAAAGGGAGAAAGAAAGAAATTAAAAAAAAAAGGAATGAAAGAAATTTAAAAAAAAAAAGGAATGAAATAAGGAAGGAACAAAGAAAGGAAGACAGTAAGAAAGAAAGAAAGAAATTAAAAAAGGAATGAAAGATGGAAGAAAGAAAGAAATTAAAAAAGGAATGAAAGATGGAAGAAAGAAAGAAAATTTAAAAAGAAAGGAATGAAAGAAGGAAGAAAAGAAATTAAAAAAGAAAGGAATGAAAGAAGGAAAAAAGAAATAAAGGGTAACAGTAAGAAAGGAAGGAAGAGAGTAAGAAAGGAAGGAACGATGGAAGGAAGGAAGGAAGGAAGGAAAGGAGGAAGGAAGGAAAGAAAGAAAGAAAGAAAGAAAGAAATGGGTTGATAAAGGGTTGTAAAAATATGTTCAAAATAAATAAGTATAATAAAAATAGCAATTGTCGCCGGTGGCGCTTCTCAAGTTAGAATCCGTTCAGCTTGGCCTTTAGCCATCCCCATTCATTATCGATCAAGTAGAGATTTCGATAAGAGAGAAACGAAAAGGGGGGAAAGGGCAAGAATTGACTCCGACGCAATTTGGTACACGTCCTACTTCCCTTCTTCACCAAGGCGACACGTTTGTTTACGAGTGGAAGCTCGAAAAGCAGTGATCCCAATAGTGAAGGAGAAGAGGGCCTTACTAACGCAACCATAATTTTGATCATTTTTGTTTTTATTGGTATTTTTTTGTCCCGTCCCCTTCTACATCGAAAATGCATGTAAAATTAATCTGTTATTGCTGATATTTTAACCCTTTGGGTCATAAAAAGCAGATATATCGGCCCTGAAAACATAAGGCAAAAAAGACACACCAATATTTGGGCTCTAATATATTCCTCTAATAACGATATTCCTTCCAACCGTATCTGAATTAGTGTAGCTATTATTCAATAGACAGTGTCTTGACCAAAGAAAATGTCGATTCAAAATATTTTTTGTCATTAAATGACCAAAAGGTTTGATATGCCTTCAAAATCAAAACCCACACTTTATCTGCAACTAATTAACCATTTGAACACTGACTTAGCAAAATTATTAACTAGTCAACCAGAGCCGTTCTATTAAAAGACCGTATTAAGGCCAAAATGTCGATGTCTTCTTTTGGCTTAGGTTGCCAGGACAGACATATAAAGCCTTTAGAGTCCAAAGGATAAATTTCACAATTGGTAACTGTTATGTTTGTATGTTTTCTAAGAAAGAATTTGTTTTAAACTTTTGGAGCCTAAAGGACCAATATATCGGCGCTGCTGCTGGCTTAAGACAAATGAAGACACGCTATTATTTTGCCTTTGGTAGGTCTTCACCATCATTCAAGGACCGCCTGACAAAAACTCGTATTTAGAGGCGAGGGTTAACTTTTTCTGTTTTTGTTTAACCCTTTCGATCCTAACTTATCAAAATTGCCAAGTAGTCACTCAGAGCTGTTATATAAGAGGAACAAATTAGGATCAAATTATTAGTGTGTCTTTTTTTGCCTTATATATCCAGGGCCGATATATCGGCTCTCTAGGATTGAAAGGGTTAAAAAAAAACATAAGGTGCCTTTTTACCTGGTTAGTTTTTTTGGGCGGAAGTTCATATCGCTGACCTTAGGAACGTTTCCTGTATCAAGCAAGTTCTTTTCTTCTTAGTAGTTAAAAGTTAAATCAATCGTGAACAGCAGCACAGAATGCCCTAACACGTCATTTGTAATTGTTAGTGCAAAAAATACAAAAACAAATGCAAAAAAAACAACAAAAAAAACGAAAGAAATTTTTTGAACGATCGAGGAGAGTCGTCAATGTCCAACCCGGCGACATCAACAATATGGCGGTTCTTAATTATAGCCAATTACACCTTTCTATTGTAAATACATGCACTTATTTTGTGTTTAGAGGAAATGAGTACGTTTGTTGAACATGTGGCTGCTTAAGCTTTTTTTGTAAGGAAAATGTTTTCCAACGAAATCAAATGTATTCGTATTAACAAGAAAAAAAAGTGCTGATTGTTGCTGTGTGTGTGATTCAGTTAAAAGTCGAAAAAAATGTCGGTTTTTGAAAGCTACTACAGAGAGATATTTTTTAAACAAAGACAAACTCTTTTTATATTTTATAATATAATTCTAGTAATAGCTTCTTTTTTCTTTCTTTCTTTTTTTTCTTCAAAAAGAAAAATAGATTCAATGAAAAATGTAACCTATACTTTTATTTTTCTATCAAACACAACATTATTCACTCGTTATTTATACTTATATACATTTTTCTTTAGTTTATTTGCATAAAAATCTATCCATAATCTAAAATTAATCAAAAAAAGATATTGCCATTTCATTTGATTGTCTTGAGTATTTTTATTGTAAGTAAATGAACAAGATTTATAAACAAATAATTTGATTTTTAGCAAAAAAACAATATTTTTCAGATTTGAGAAATGTCTTCGCCGACTTATTAAAAAAAAATAATGATTAATATTTGGTGATTGCTTTAGCGCCAAACTATGACTCTCTAACTAAATGACAGGAATTTAACTTGCCCCCTCAAGAAAGACATTTGGGAATTTTCTTCCACCCGCAAAAAAAACACAATATTTTTTTGTGCGATTTTTAAATCACTAACGAACGAAGTTATGTACCACCATTGTTTTGTATCAAGGATGACTTGGTCATGTTTTCTTTTACGGGTAAGATTTGTTGAGCGATACTTTAATTTTTATTTCCTCGTTTTTTTTGTTTATTTTTGCTTTCGTTCTTTTTGCTGTTTTTTTTTGCTGTTTTTTTTTTAGGGGTGGGGTTTAATAAATTTATTCTTATTTTTTTCTTTATTTCACATTTCTTTGATGTCCATAATTACATAGTCTAAAAAAATCACCATCTAATTTTTGGCTATACCGGGACTTTAGAATCGTAAATACGCGATTTCGAATTCCAGTCGTTCCCTTACATTCACATTCGAGCTACTTATACCACTGGGAAAGATATGAATTCTCGTATTTCCACATGTGATGTGTTAAATAGCACTAGTTGGGAATTTCAAAACGATGTGATGACAAAAAAAAGACGCTTGTTAAAAATGATTGTTCTGGACTTAAAATGACTAAAAAGGTTGATCGGCCGTGAAACAAATCAATAAATCAATGATACCGGGGTAACATATGTTTACCAAAAATCTGTCATGTACGTCTAAATATCATTTCTAAATCTTCTGGGGGCGCGAAAGTTTGGTTCGATAAATAGACATCAGAGCGGTGACTAGCTTTAATTCGATAGGAAATAGGTTTGTCGATTTTGAGAGTGGTGACAGAGATGCGAGTGACAATGCGCACTCCGAATACCTGATTTCACGCTGGCATATTGCATTAAGAATCTATAAAAGTAAATATGTAGAAAAATAATTTCTGGGGCAGAAATGTCGCTCGTCATAATGGTACTCCTTCCATCTTTGCAGCTCATCCATTGTTTCATAAATAACATTTAAAAAATAGGTGACATTACTTTTGGAGCGACACTGGTACAATAGTAAAGTTTCTGGGTCATGCTTGTTGATCATCCAAAAAAGATAAACATTGATAAATTCCTTCAGTTAATTAATTCTATTGTTCGATGATTCATGGAGGAAGAAGGAAAACCGACAATCCTATTCATTAATCGTCTTCTTATTTGAAATAAAAAGAAATTCGATAAACATTAGACCAGACTTTAAAAAGGCACTTTGGCAGAACAAGCAAATGGAGAAATTTGGTTGAACCCTAAACCCTAACCCTAGCCAATCAAATTGCTGTCTTACAACCGGTGCAAAGACCCCGACCAAAAAAAATTAATAAATTTTGTTTAACGAAAGAAAAAGAAATTAAATAATGAGTGGATGGACCAAAGAAAATTCGAAATCCCACTGGTTGAGCAAGGAAAGTTCTAGTCTTTTTTATTGACAATAGCTGGCTCATGGTCATAGATTTTGAGGAAAATTGTATTGTGATCATCTGCTGGATGAGAGCCATATTAGGAGTTGGGCTGGAAGTTTTCAAAGCCAGGGTCATCATTGGTCACGGAAAATATATTCATTTCCAAAAAAGGATTATTTGCATAAATTAAAAATTTTCTTTTTTTCTTCTTCTTCTGTGCAAAAAGGAAAACATTTTCTTGATTTTGATTTTTTATAAAAATATTTATTTTAATAAAATTGTGCCTTATCGACACACGTTCCTTTCTGTGTAGGAAAATTAATCTCGTCTGATTTTTTTTCTTCTTTTGATTATGTTTCTGTTTGTTTCTTAAACCCTCTCAATTGAAATCTAGATTTTCACTGGTTTCTTTAAATCTCCTACTTTTATAAATGCAATCTGAGCTCTTTTATCTTGTTTATGTGTTTCTTTAAATGCCTTCATTGGATAGAGATATTTTTAAGAAAATCTAATTTTAATGAATACAAGTCATCAAGACCAGAGCCGTACCTAGGGCCATCGCAGACCCCACCACTGCTGTAGCATAAGCTCTTTAGGGGCTGCAAGGCTCCTTGGCCTTCCAGATCTTTTGTAATGCAAAATCCTTCAAAATAATTTATTAGGATTAAGTAGAAAATCATTATTACACTATTATGTTGAAATATACATCTATATCAATCCATCTCTCTCTGTGTCTCTCTATATATTTCTATATGTACAGACTTTGATCAAAGCCTATAGTATGTTGTGGGTGTACAAGTTGCTTTTTTTGGGGTAAAGGGGCCGCAAGGTGCATTTTGCGTCGGGGCCGCTATGTGGCTAAGCAGGGCACCCACCGCACTGATCCAGACTCTTTATTCTGATTAAACTAACCTAAGACAAGTCAGACGAAAACTATCAGTTGGGGCCGTACTTAGGTCCCCTGCGGACCCCGCAATAGCGGGGAGCGCAAAGTCCTGAGCTTCAGAGATCTTTAGTAATTCAAACAATTAACAAATGAATTAATTATAAAAATTAACTAGATAATCATTATCACACAAGAAGTATGATATTTACTTGCTGAGCACCCCCAAGTTTGGCACAAGGCCATTTTTACGTGCTCTTACCCGGGCTTTTTGCATTCGGTGTTACCCTTCACCTAGATCAGCTGCTCTTCCGAGTTAACGAGCCCAATCTGCCTGAGGCTGCTGAAGTTAAAGTAATGGTTTTGACCGGAATATTTAGGGATAATATAAGTAGAATTACGTGTCTTATTCTATTGTCCTTCTTTTTCCAAGTTCAACCCTCAATGTAAGTCTTATTTTATGCCAATCAGTTTGCATTACCTCTATCTTGGATCCAATTTTAGCAAAAGTCTTTTAATATCTTTTTATATTCTCTGTCTGTTTATCACTGCCCATATTTATCCATTTTGTCTTCTAGGACTGATTTTATTTCCACAAGGCTTCCATTTGCTAACCGTAGCGTGTGGTCATCCATTGTTGATACCTTTGAGGCAAAAGCAGAAGTCGAAATTAACTTTTCTATCAGACCGTACATAATTACAATTCGGACTGAGTTATTTAATATTCCTACACTTCTATTCCTATTTCTAACACTCACAAATATATATGTTCAGGCAACTTGGTTGTGTCTATTATGAGTAACATTGCCCTAAACACTGAATGTTTCCCTATACACCCGTGTTTTACTCATTTATCGAAACTAATGCCCCCTTACATTTTATTTGTACAATTGATTTCGGCTTCTTTGTTATTCATTCGTATTTTTAGTGTTAACAAAAAGCCAGCCGTGGTTATCACCTTTTTTAAAAATAATTCTTTAAGAATTGACTATTTGTTTCAATAATATATCTTATAAGTAAGTGTAGTTTGAATTTCCTAAACTAGGACTATAATCCAGGTTTGCTCGCTTGTCGAAACTTGCAACTAAGTTCGTGGAGGAAGCTTATTATATAAGAAAGCAATACTGTTCATTGGGTTTGTAATGCAGTAAACATTCTTCCAACTGATCATTTTAATTGTAATACGTGAAACACCAGTGTGCTATGCGAGTTTCACTGTTCTGGACGCCTTCTTTTACACACACACACACACACACACACACACACACACACATATATATATATATATATATATATATATATATATATCTATATATATATATATATATATATATATATACAGATATTTCTACTGATGACTAGGGTATTTATACGTCAAAGATGACAATAGACAATGTTTAATAAATATATTAATTACAATATATATGATTTTAGAACAACTTTTAATATCAGCTCCTGATTTTCAAGTTATTAATATGTTTGGGAGAAGGGTTCCATTAAAATCTAATCATACTATTACAAACATATTTGTTTTATACTAAATTCATTTCTAATAGAAGTATTGCTAGCTTCAAAGATCTATTAGAATTAATAACCAGACTTTTCGTGGCACTGAAACACTGACGTTATAGCAACAAAGATGGGAAAATTAGTTTATAATCTTTCAATAATGTATATAATATGATATCGTCATTCATTGATTTGTTTTCTGGGTTTTTTTAAGCTAATGTCACGAAGGATTTTAGCGCTCCAAACCAAAATGATACAAAATAGACGCTAAGCCAATCACAGACAATTGTCAAAACTCAGTGTCAAATGACACGAACACAAACAAACCAAAATTAAGCTTTTATTTAGATTTTAAGATGAATTCAATGTTCGTTTGTTTGTGTTTCTTTTTGTTGTTTTTTTCGTGGTAATCGGATTTTCAGATTTTAACAATTTTATTTGTGATATATCTATTCATTTATTTTATCCATCTATTTATCTATCTATCTATCCTTATATATATGCATATATATGTATAAACATATATATTTATACATATGTGTATATGTATAAATATATATATATATATGTATATCATATACTAACACACACATATACACACCCACACACACATATATATATATATACATATATATATATATATATTATCATATACTCACACACATGTATTTATTATCATATACTCACACACACACATATGTATATATTATCATATACACTCATACACATATATACACACATACATATATTTTGATATTCTTTTCTTTCAGGTTCTCCCGAATTAAAGAATCGTTATTTCTGTGAATTTTATTCTTTCAAAAGATTTTTGGATCAAGAGTAATATTAAAACTTTACGATTAATCTATGTACATCTAAGAATCAGATTGTCTTGTTTCTCAGAGACCCTATACCATGTAGTTCTTTAGAAAATAAAAACACAAGAGTTATTTTATAAAAAAAGGCTGCTTATACGTAGAGCTCTTCAGAGAAAGAGACAATGAAAACCATTAAGATCACTAACATTTACATATGTATCGTACTTTCTTTGTATTTAATAGTATTAGTATCATTGTTTTTTAGATTTTGCAGTAGAAGATATAAGTAACAATTCAGTAAAATTCAATGGTGGCTGAAAGTTCTTTAAACACACGCACACTAGGGTATACTCTTCAAAGTTTGGACGAATAATTACAGGATACAGTAAGGAATAAGAAAAGTGCTCAATAGCGAAACCAAGGTAGACAATTGCGTTTAAATTTTTTCTCTTTCTCTCTTTCTCGCTCTCTTTCTTTCTTTCTTTCTTTCTCTCTCTCTCTCACACACACACACACACACATATATATTTATATATGTATGTGTGTGTGTTTGTGTGTGTTTGTATGCCCAAATAATATTCTATTTATTTCAATTTAATTTTTTTAAGTTAACTTTATTTATATGTATTTAGAATTAGAATAAAATCTAGCAAGTCTACAAATCATATTTCTCTTTTAAGAATGGTCATCTTTATTATTTTTAAGTTATTCATAGCATTATCCTGGTTTATTCACTTGTCTATTTAAAATCATAAATTATTCTGTAAGTTTGACAAAATAAATTCACCCAGTATTAATTGACTAAGGCAACATCGCTCTATACTTGTTGTAAGGTGAAACACACCTCAAGATGAACTCTTCCATTCACTATATATGTGATCTCTCTCATCGCCCCGAGAGAGAGAAAGGATTTCAGCTAGCTGCCAGGAGCCGCTAAGCTGCCAGGCCGTATGCCACTATTTAATATATCTTTTGTTAATATATTTGTTGACCTTTAGTACTGTCGTCTTGTTTCTTATCCCTACTGTAACAACACTAAACTCGACCACAATAACTGGCGAAAAATATGAGATTCGAACACATGTCAAAATTGCAACAACACTTCTCTTGATCTGCTTTGAATTTCTCAATACAATTGGGGTTAATATTCAACTAACTTGCATAATTATAATAATCTTGAAAATATCAAATTTTTGATCATTGTTCAACATATCATTAAGACATCAGAGGTTGAAACTATTTAAATATAAAAAAAACTAAAATAATGTTCGAATTTTCCATCATTTTACGTCTATTTAATCATTTTCATCGTTTCTATTAGTAATTAAAGATCAAATGAATACGTTCAGTTTCTTTTTTACAAAGACAGAATCACTTGTGTAACATTTCACCTAAATTCAGGGGTTGGTGCGATCTTTGTTCTCGAAACCTTGAAAAACAAAATATTAAATCAGAAAAAGCAGACACGAATGAGAATGATAAAAAAAAAAAATAATCGAACTTTGATGAATAGATCAAAAGAAAAGTCAGAGACACTTTAAAAACAATAAAACAACATCATTGATATATTACGTATGTAATTAAATCCTTAATTAATGGTTGCTGACACTGCGGTGTGTTTAGGATAATAAAGTCAACTCATACGATGGCAATTGCATAATTCATTGGCATAATTTCAAAACCCAATAATATATATACTTCTAAAAATCAGATCTTACTTTTTGTATAAGACCCTTCATCCTGTATCCTTTAAAAAATAAAACCCGAATAGTTTAAAAAGAAATAAATACACCCTTTCTATACGTAGAGCTCTCCAGAAAAAATACTACGAAAGATATTTAAAAAAATGATTCAGACCAAAAAATCGGCTCATGTACGATATTGCCTTTCTATATAAAAGGCTTCTTTAACTAATTTAAAGAAAAGCATTAGAAATGAATTCAATATAAAAAAAATACTGAAGTAGAGAAGGAAGTTGATTTTATAGAAAGGCATTTGTTTACATGATGCTCATTTTCCAGTAAACGCTATACAAAATGTAAATTTAAGTTGAAATAAATGAAATATAGTTTGTCATTTTGCTATGCAAATTTTTGAGGTCAAAATGCTTTTGTATTCATTGTGACCTGCATTTTTTAAATACAAATTTTTTCACAGCAGTTTTTCTAGCTTGAGATCAATTAGATCTTCTTCTGTAGCTCCGAATAACACTTAGATTAATTTTAAAGTATTTATACACAAATTTGGCAGCTTACACAGGTAGTGATTGCAGCGGTCCAATCTTTCAACTTTAATGAATTTCCAGTAAAATTGCCGACCCCCCAAAATTACCTTTCATTATTATAAAAAGATTTCATTGATGTGCCTCTGCTTCGGAAGCATGCTTTTGCCAGGGTTTGTTGTATCACCCTGTCAATTTCGAGAGTTCATCTATTAAAACACTGCAAGTTCCAATCCAGCGTATCTGAACGAAATAGAATACATGTTTCATTGTTTTTGGAAAGATACTTTAAGTACACATACTGTGTATTCACATTGTGCCCCTGTGTACTCATACTGTGTTTCACGTTGTCTATTTATTTAAACATAATTTGTATTCAAATTTGCCCTCTATGTACGCATACTGTGTATTCACATTGATCCTCAATGTACTCATACTGTGTATTCACATTGACACACTATGTACACATACTATGTAATCACATTGACCATCTATGTACACATACTGTTTATTTACATTGACCCTCGATGTACACATAATGTATATTCACATTGATCTTCTATGTAATCCTACTGTATATTCACATTGACTATTTATGTACAATTACTGTGTAATCACATTGACCATCTATGTACACATAGTGTTTATTCAAATTGACTCTCTATGTACACATAACGAGTTTTCATATTGTTATATTATTCTAGTGTCCCAGGGTTTGTCTGAGTACATAACAATCTACGTAGTTATGTGTGTAAGAACGAGATTGAAACATCACTAAATTATTTATAGACAAAGAAACTGTTTTTCAACAATTTTTTTCCTAAAAACTGAAAGTGTTTTTCCTCTATTTTCTATTATAATCATAACATCAGAACGGATTTTTT
>JAUZSX010307839.1:0-12495 GCA_034780655.1 Idiosepius hallami | reverse complement strand
CCAATATGAGGAAAAAAGTCTGAAATAAACATTTAATTCTTTATTATAATACCTCATATCAAAAATAAAAATAATAATTAGTCCGAATAATAGTTGTACAAATTTTAATCATAATTCAAATGAATTAAAACAATTTGTGTAATAAAAGCTGAATGGTTTTTGAACATTATTCATCATACAAAAATAAGATATTTTTTTTTTTACAAGATCCAAAATTTGTCATCTTCTTTAGAATATTCAAAATTTTGTTTTTCAGGCCAAAGGACTTTTAAAATTTATTGAAGCTATTTCGGAGAAGACATTGAGAAGCACAGTGGTAATGACTGCTGCTCGAGGGCGAGGCAAATCAGCTGCTTTAGGCCTTGCTATGGCCACCGCTGTTGGATTTAGGTAAGACTGAATTATATCAAAAGTAAAATTATATTCTGATATATTATAAGAATAAAAACACTGATAAAACCTCAATTATAATAATAAATACTGACGACTATGTTTGACATTTTTTTTTAGATTCTTTTCAAGTTAAAAAAATTTTTGAAATAATTAAATACTATTGAACTACGTTTTTTTTTATTTCATTTTTTTCTTGTTTTTGAATAATTCAGTTCTGAGTGTTTTGTTTTGAAAAGTCTGTGTAAGTAGCTTTATTTTGGGGCTATGCATGATTTTATATTCGTTTTGGAGCTATGCAACAATATACTTAACAAACCATATAATTTCAGAACAGAGAAGCTTAAACATTAATTTTTTGGTTTTTATCAGCAAGAAACGAGTGTACTCATGACTGGTGCCTGTTAAACATTGCCAGAAGCATCTGCTCATAGCTTATTTTATTCATTAATCTTTTTTAAAATTTCCTCTGATTCAAAGTTTAAATGACAAGGAGTCTAAATCTATTTGGCATATGATCTATTTCATTATGTAAGATTTTGAGATGTGGCTTGATTATTATCTTTATTCAAGTTATTCGGACTTCTATTCTCAAATGTCATATAGTGTAGTAGTTATAGTTGGTTTACATTGCATTAGGTTACATTCATTTGGTGTTATCAAGTTCAATCCTGGCTGGAGGTGGTAACTGCTTAAAAAAATATAATGTTTATGGAATGTGGACAGTCTACTCCTGTGTTTTAGACAATAGGTTAAATTAGGAATTATAAGAAGACTCTAAACTTCTAGATGAAATTTTCCATGTTTGAATAATACTAGAAAAAGGCTTAAGATCAAATTGGCTGAAATGTTGGATAGATATTTTTTAGTTCTAAAAACATAAATAATAACAAATGTCTTCAAAAGTGTTTTAAAAAAAATCCAAGGAAAATATTGAAAACTGGGGAAAATTATATTTTATTTCCATAATCAGTATTAAAAAATGTTATACTTCAATTCTTCCCTGAAGCTGGCTTGTTTAAATTAATTAAATTTTCATGAAAATATTTATTTTACTACAATTTTTCTAAATCAAAAAAAATGAAAAAATGTTATTTAATTTTTATATTTTTTTTGTTTTTACAGTTATTCAAACATTTTTGTCACTTCCCCCAGTCCAGAAAATTTAAAGACACTTTTTGAATTTGTTTTTAAAGGTTTTGATGCCTTAGAGTACCAAGTAAGTTATTTTTTATTTTGTTCAGGGCCTGGCATAAAATAGTCAAAGTGGAAGACCCTGTGACACTTTGCTCTTTGATTGTAAATTGTAGTGCACAAGTTCATATCCAGCTGTTTTATTTTCACTAAACACTTTTTGGGAAAGATCCTTTACATCTATTTGTTCAAATAATGTTTTAACACATTTGATTAAAGAAAAATGTTAATCAAACATGACTGTTTCGAGCGTTAAATCAGTAAAAAAGGTTGCTATGCTCTTTAACTGAATCAACCAACTAAATTAAGGTGTTTCTAAATTTTCCTGCAACTTCATAACTCATTCATCTGATCTGGACCAATCGTACTTTGGAATGTTAGTAACTATTGAGAGTTCTAATTAGTGGCATGAGTAAAATCACCACATTCTTAAAGTATCTTACTGTGGATATAACAGAAATATTACAAAATTCACAAACATCATGAAAATGGGATATATATATAATATATATACGTATATTTTTTTTTAGGAACACACTGATTATGAGATCATTCAATCTTCAAATCCTGACTTCAATAAAGCCATTGTTCGTGTGAATATCTTTCGAGACCATAGGCAAACAATTCAGGTAAATAATTGACTGTCATTCTTTTTATCTAACAAAATAGGAAATAGAATTGAATACATGAGTATTAGGGTTATTAAATGTACACTGAGAAATCAAAATAATATATGCATTGCATATAAATGATATTTTTCTAAATTACATACCATTAATATTGTATATATTAACATCATTATTATTATCTTAAATAATAAATAAGATTCTACTATCTTAATATCTATCATAATTATGTTATTTAATTAGATTTGATTAATATAATTATATAATTTTAACTATCAGGAAATAAAACTATATGTATTTTGTAATTATTGTAGTTATTAGTATTTCATATCAACCATAAAAAAGTAGTTTGTTTAATTAGTTAAAGTTGTTCTTTAGTTTTGAAGCTCAATGACTTTTCTGAAACACCATTATTTATGATGTGTATTGAGAAAAACTGATTGGTTTTCCATTTTTGTCATTTCTTCTTTTATAAGTGAACATATAGGAAGAAAATTTAAAAAAAAAGATAAATGATTCAGTAAAAAATAAATGGAATGAAGAATGTATCTATTTTATTAGGATTGAGATTTAAGTATTTTAGAGAGAGATAAATGAACCAGACTGAATATGTAGAAAGCTAAAATGGAATGAAGAATATGTCTATAATATTAGGTTTGAGATTTAAGTCTCTTTTAGAGATAAATGAACCAGACAAAATATGCAGAAAAATTAAATGTAAAGTATAAAATTATATAAAATATTAGAATGGAGATTTTAAAATGATGAAATGTGTTTCAACATAGAAAAAAGATTTAATTGGTTGTTTTTTCTATCTCCATTTGCTTTTCAGTATATTCATCCATCCGACTCCCAAAAGTTAGGTCAAGCTGAACTTGTTTGCATTGACGAAGCTGCTGCAATTCCGTTGCCACTTGTAAAAGAGCTCATTGGGCCATATCTTGTTTTTATGTCATCTACTGTTAATGGGTAAGTGGTTTTCTTTCCTTTACATTTCTGGCTAAATTACAGCGTGTTTTTTTCTAGGGATCTACTTCCTTTCTTTTTATTTTCATTTTTGGGAAGGGGAAGTTTTTTAAAGTAGCAATAAGCATTTTTTATTTAAATCATACTTAAATTTATATTTTGTGAGATGCTTTTTGGAAAAGTAGAAATCCATTACTTGATAACAGATAAAAGTTGCTCTACCTGATTTGAATCAGTTTCACACATTTGTACTACCCAAATTATTATATTATTATAGCAATGATGAAGCTAACAATAGTGAGGATAATAATATTATAACAAAAATAATATTAATAAAAATGTATAAAAAATGTACTATTACAATACTATTCTAAAACAAAATGAAACCCGTCATGTTTTAAAATAAAAGGAGTTTTTTTTCTATGAAAAGAGGAATTTTCTCTTGACCTTGAATTTTGGAATTATGATTCATGAATTAAAATCATAATTGTTCTGTTTCATTCATATTTGGCTAAATGGTTTTAGGCAAAGTATGAATTGTCTTATTTCTTTCGTCTAATGGTTAAATAGTTTAACTATTCTTCTGCAAATGTGTTGAAAAACAAATGATTGTTCCCTGCACCAAAAGACCAAGAAGTTAGATATACCATTAAACTAAAGATGTAGTCGTTATCTTATCTTGGAAACTTGGTAAGAGTGTGTTAAAGAGAAAACCACTGTTTACTTTAATTCAAGTGATATCATTTTATTACTTCTATTATATCACAATGGTAATATGATACTCTAATGGGAATCCACTTAGGACAGTGGTTAGCCCATCAGACTCTAAATTGGCAGTATGCATGTTCAAATCCTGGTTGTTCCATTATATTCACTTGTACACTAATTCCTATTTTCCTCCCAGCTATAGTTAAATAGTGATGGTGGATGGGTCTCTAAGGCATGGTTGGCAACCATCTAATGCTGGTGTCATGATAAAAACACCTGGGATCTTGTCAGGCCCAAACTGTATCAACCACTGCTGTTTCTTTGGACAAGCCAGCATGGTGGAGAGGGGCAGCAAGCTGAATTTGCAACAATCTGCTTTCCATATCAGCCGAGGCCAAAAGAACAGATGGTTTCTTATCCCATGAACAGCCATGATTGGCAGAGTTCTTAAACAATGATAATATTTCTTATTTCACCAGGTATGAAGGTACTGGGCGTTCACTTTCTTTAAAGTTAGTACAACAGTTGCGACAACAGGCAGCCACAGTTTCAAATGGTACTGCAGAAACAATTGGATCCAAGGCTGGCCATTTCTCAGGTAAGAATAGTAATTTTAATTCCTCTCCTTTATACTTTATAACCTTCCATTTTTCTCTCTTTCTCTATATTTTTTGCCTGCACTTATTTCTAGCAATTTTCCCCCTCTCAACCCTGCCTTGCTTACCAATTATAATATTGATGGCAAGGCAAGCAGGTCATATAATATTAGAATCCCCATTATTTTTCTTAAAGTAACTGATAATGCTTACAGAATGTGAACAGTCTACCTCCATAGATTAAATAAAGGTTAAGTTCACAATTTTGTGAAAAGTTTTGTTTTATATGAAAGTTTCTGAGTTATATGTTATATTTGGTTATTCATGAAGAAGCCCAAGAGCACATCATCCCAAACTTAAAGATAACAATGAAAATGAGATTATAAGTTCAAGACACTATTTCCACCATCAGCTATAAAATATTTTAGGCTTTCAGAATAAAATTATTTTGTTTTCTGGTAGATTTATTTTTTTAATAAGTTTTCTATGATAGTATTTTACTTAGGATAAAAGATTGTCACTTATTAATTAACTGTTTATTTGTTGTTGTTTTTTTTCTTTTGCAGGCCGTGCTCTTTATGAAGTCCAGTTGAATGAATCAATTAGATATGCAAATGGTGATGCTGTAGAAAAATGGTTAAACGAGCTGTTATGCCTTGAAGTCACAACAGTTCCCTGTATCATGTCTGGTTGCCCAATGCCTGAGAATTGTGATCTGTACTACGTTAACCGTGACACTCTTTTCTCTTTCCATAAGGGATCTGAGGCCTTCCTTCACAGTATTATGTCTCTTTATGTTTCTTCACACTATAAAGTAAGATTTCTACATCAATTCATTACTTTTTAGTCTACTCAATTACATGGTCAGTACTGGATTTATCACTGGGAGTTTGTGTGATTAATAGGGCTGTAATTGCTATTTTACCATTTCTTTTAATTCTGTAATCATTAGTAGGGCTGTGACAGTGTTCTTTTATTGCAGAATATTCTTGTCACAGCCCTAGGGAGGGCTTTGACAAAATGTTTAAATGCAAAGCTCTTTACCATTTCTGTAGTTATTAGTAGGGCTGTGAATGTTCTTTTATTGCAGAATATTCTTGTCACTGCCCTAGATAGGGCTGTGACAAAATGATTAAATGCAAAGCTCTTTACCAGAAAGCTCTTTACCTAGATAGGGCTGTGACAAAAATGATTAAATGCAAATCTCTGTTAGTTAATGAGATTGACTATTCCTGTATTAAACAGTCTCTTTTTATGAGTCTGCTACTTGGGTTTATGCACTGCTAAAACCCCTTCTTCATTCAATTTTTGCCTGACGACATATTTATAGCTGCTTAGAAACCTGATAAACAGACCCATATTAGAAGTATTTCCCAGCTTTGCTCTTAAGGTAATTAAGGAAGCCTATTATATTGGAGAGCAGTTTTTTTTTTTTACTAAATTCATTTCTAATGTTTTCTTATTCTCATCTAAAGCTTTTCTCTAAGGTAGTTAAGCAAGCCTATTATATTGAAAGACAGTACTGTACATATGCTGATTATAGTGGTGTGAATCATTTTTTTAAATAACTATTGTTTTGAGCTCTACATTTAAACAAGATTTTTGTTTAAATAACCATTGTGGTTTTATTTTCTAAAGAGCTACAGAATGTAGTGTCTCATACAAGTTCTTTGATCTGATTTTTATAAGTATATAGATTGCATTTTTTTAAAATTGAGCAATTCACCTAGAAATACTACAAGCATACAATTGGTGTTTTATCTGTTTTACTAGACAGATTAAACCTAGCATTATTGATATAAATAGCTTTGCTATTGATTTTTATGGGCACAGGTTTCACGAGGTTCGTACACTTGGCACAGGGATTAAAGACTATTCATCTTTTTAATATGAAAAATAATTTCAAAATTAATAATTGCTAGTGAAAATTTTATAAAAGTATTTAAATTCTACAGCAAAGTGATAAACTGATTTTCTTTTCCTTTTTTTTTTTTTTCAATTAAGTCATTTACTGTAATAAGTGCCATAGTAACTTTGGGAGAAGATTTTATTGAACAGGAATACAAAGAAGCTAATTCCTTATTCTTGTTTGCTTTAGATTTGTCCTAGTCATTAAATGACTACAATGTGTTTTTTCCCTTTTTCTCTCAGAATACACCCAATGATTTACAGATGCTATCTGATGCACCTGCTCATCACATTTTTGTACTTCTGGGACCAATGACTTCTCATAAGCAAAGTCTTCCTGAACCACTTTGTGTTATACAGGTAATATTAAAACCTGCATTTGATATTTTATTTGTTTATCTTTCTTTCCCTGATTGAGGGGTTTCAGAGTATGCTGATTTAAAACCTGGAAGGTGTTAAAGCCTTTCAAAAATGTGTCTTGGATATGATGTTAAAGTGCATTTTTATGGTAGTATGCTAGCATGGAAGGAAAGAGATTGCTGCATTTTCTCACTATCAATTGAAAATGTGAAAAAGAAATTTATTTTAACTCAAAATGTGAAAATGTGATTTTTTTAACTCAAAATGTGAAAATGTGATTTTTTTAACTCAAAATGTAAAAATGTGACTTTTTTTTAATTCAAAATGTGAAAATGTGATTTTTTAATTCAAAATGTAAAAATGTGATTTTTTTTAAATTCAAAATGTGAAAAAAGTGATTTTTTTAAAATTCAAAATGTTAGAGATTTTTTTTATTCAAGATGTGAAAAAAAGAAGAAAAAAATCTGGATTAATGTCAAATTTATATTTGATTTCATCAGAATTAAGAATAAAATACATGAGAAAGCTTTTTGAAATCCTTTTTTTTATTTCAAAATGACTGCTTGAAAAATTGAAATTTGTTGTAAAGTGCTTTTTATGATGTGCTGCTAGTTTTACAGAAGATGAACTGACAAATTCAAGTTTGTCCTAAAGCACTCCTCAGTAATGGCATTTATACTTAGTTTTATGAAAGAGAAAGAGGGTTGATGGGTCCAAAAAAAAAAAAAAAAAAAAAGAGAAAGAGGTACTACTAATATCCTGGGTATGCTGGGCAGAGGTATATCTCTCTGGATGTTCCATTGGTAAACAATCATTTAGGAAAATGTTTAAAGAAAATCCAGGCAATATTGTAAATCTTGCCATCATAATAAAAATTATGAAGATTTCCAGAAAGGGGTTTCCTCCATCAACCATAAAATAATTCTATTCTATTGTTGACATTGTTTAATAACTACAATGTATAAAGACTTGACATTTAGATATGACATTCTACAATATCTATGGGTTAATGATAGAAAAGTTCACACTTGTACCTATAGAAGTTTTTGAGATATATCATTTTGAAATTATTTTATGAAATTCTTTATTTAAGTTCTGCTATCATAATTGAATGTTTCAGCATTTATATCTACTTGTAAGGAATCAAATTACAACTGCAATTCTTTGAAAAATAATGTTATATGTAGAATTACACTTGGTGTTCAAAATTACTATAATTTTATTTGATGATTTTTTAAGAATTGCCAATAAGTGCAATTTTTGTATCATAAAGTGATGTTCAATTTTCACTCCTCAAAAATGAGGATCAAATTGAATTGGAGGCTATAGTATCTTTCTTGCTATTTTATTGATCAACTAGGAGTGATGAAAGAATCCTTTGTGGAATTTTTACCTGCTTCTTTTGTAGTTAATTTTAAAGTTGACACATTGCAATGTAAACATAGTCGTGTTAAATTAGTGGATGTTTGAAAAATCAAAACTTGAAAACTAAAGAAAATATTTTCATAATTTGCATGTTATTTTTCTTATAATCCATCGTTACTTTTAAATACAAGGATCAAATTTAATCATAGTTATTTGTTTTCTAAATTTTGGCTGTTGGTACCTGATACACTGAAAAGATGTGATGGGAATATTTTAAGTACTTTCTTTTGCTTAATTTCTTTTTTATTTTCTATTTTTTAAAATTTTTTACTTTGGTTTTTTTTTCTGTTTAGGTCTGTTTGGAAGGGGATATTTCCAAAACATCTGTGATAAATGGTTTAAGGCAAGGAAAACGAGCATCTGGGGACATGATACCATGGACAATTTCCCAACAGGTATAAAAACCATTTAAGTATATATTAATTAAAGTCTTGAAAAATCTAAAAAATAATGTATAGTATAAAAACAAACAAGCATATATGGTTGTGAAAAAGATTTAGAATAACTATTTTTAGATTGAAATTTTATCTATTCAAATACAGATCTGAACATGTAGGATTAAGTTAATACACACATCTAAACTAGAAGTTAATTACAAAAATAAGAATGATTAAGATGCCATCAGGCAATTAAATGACATTACAGATGTGGTATTTGGCCTTATGATCTCTCAGATATGGTATTTGGCTTGGAGCCGTGTCAGTTGTTGTATTTAGCCTTATGATCATTAATCTGTAGTGTTGAACATGGAGACCTGCCAACTGAGATGTTTGATCTGGTGACATGTCAGCTGTGGTGTCTGACCTCATGACCTGTCAGTTGGGGACCTTTCACCTTAGTGTTTTCCTGATATTGATTTTTGAACTGATTCCATTTTCTCTGATATTTGTAATCTTTTTATAATTTGTCCCGCCTTGAATTAAAAGAATTGTATGATGTTGTACCTGGCCAGGGCTGACAATATTGTCTTTACCCCCCAAAAAATATTTTTGTAACTAAAGTTTTTTTTAAAATGTTTTGTGAAAAAAAAAATTGAAGGGACAATAGCCAAAAAGTTGTGAACATAAAAAAAATGCGAAAACAAATCTAAATAGTTGAATTAAATGTGAAATAATTCAATTTTGTTTTAAAAAAATGCCCTGAAATTTTAATTTATTTGACAGTAAATTTATTTTCTTTGTGTTTCAGTTTCAAGACAATGACTTTGCAAGTTTGTCTGGTGTTCGGATTGTCAGGATAGCTACCCACCCAGATTACCAAGGCGTAAGTGTTTAATCATTTTCTTTGTCTTTTCCATATCAGTTTTAATTTCAACTTTTTGTAAATGATGAAAAGCGGCAAAAAAGTTTCTAGAAAAAATGTGAATCATCCATTATAGATCTGAAGTTCATTCCTGGTTTACCGATTTTAAAATGAACCCTTCAAAAAATAGAATTGTAGTGAGTTTTTAATAAATTATTTATCATCAATTTTTATAGTTAAAAAGATTTTTTTTAATCCCTGCTCTAAATAAATCCAAATTTACATTATGTATGTAATTACTCTATCTTTAATAGCATTCATTCCTCTAAAAGTAAAATTGGGATTCATTTTTTAAATCACATTTTGTGAAACATTTATTCTAAAATAGTTCTGTTGGTATTTAGTTTTTTTTTATAAACATTATTCATTAGCCTTAGAGTTTCTTTCATTTTTTAAGATACAAAAAGAACAACAAATAGATATGTGTATTAAAAGTTCTTCAGTGCTGTTATTGTTATTGACTGATTACATTTGTATTATAAGTTGTATAGTCTGAATTATGACCTTTCTATACATACCAAAAAGTATTCTACTAAATACATAAGGCTGTAGCAGTTAAAGGCTTAGAATTTAAAATCCTACGTATCAAGTTCAAATCCAAGTTGGTTGATTACATTCTATTTTGTATTTATACTGTTAAGAAAAGCATAAGTCTCTTTATTCATGTTAGGTATAGTTTCCGTAGTGCAACCCTTTAACAAAAAAGAAAATCTGTAGTAAAATAGTTAAACATTCTACTTGTGTTCCTTTGCAGATGGGGTATGGATGCAGAGCAATTCACTTACTGGGTCAATACTACAAAGGAAAAATTTTTAATTTAGATGAAGAAGCCAAAATAGAAGAACATGAGATCAAGCCTGTGGATGATGAAGTAAGTAATAAATTTATCATTATATATAAAGAGATCATTAAGTAAAAGTATAAAAAAAAAAACCTTTTTTTTTGTTTAATAAAGCAAAATATATGATAATATATTCATTGATTCTGAGATTTAAGTTTACTAAAAAAAAAAAATTCCATTCTAATTACTATGAATAACTGAAATTAACAATTAACTTGAGTAACTCATTTCTGGCTTAGCTTTAATAACTCAGCTACTCACCTGTTTTTTTCTAAGAATAATGGAACATTTGTTTTTGCAAGAAAATGTGGAAAATTTTATGTAGAATTCTAGTGAAGGAAAATTTCTTCCAGGATTGGAAGAAAGTGCAGATGAGATTAAAGAACAAAGATAACTCTATCTAAGTGGACTGGTTGTAAATGTGGAGCATTGTAAATTCATTTTATATTCTTGTCATTGCAATATAACAGAATTGAAAATAAAAAGACAAGGATAGTATCTTTATTATTTTCTAAAATTCAGTTGATAATGTTGAATAAATGAATATTAAATTCACTTTTTGTTCTTATAAATGCGTGTTAATAATCCACAACAGTTAAATTCATGATGAAGGTATTTGTAGTTTAAAAAAAATTCCTCTTTTATTTTATTTTGTTTATTTTATTGAAATGAGCCTTTTGGACGTATGGAGTATAAAAGGTTTCATTAAATATGCGCATAGAGATATTAACTCAGGCAGCAAGAGTGAAATAGAATTTATCCCATAAATTTTTCTTTATGAAAATGTAGAAAATATAATTTTACTCAACATTAATGTGCATTACCGATCGTATGTATTCAATACTGCAAAAAATGACATTTCACTCTTTCAGTTTGCATACACATGAGTAGCATTAAATCAAGATCCATGACAAATAGTCCCAATGAGTTATATTATAGTTAACATCCAGAAACGTGTTCAAGAGACTTATTCCCTGGACCCACTGCAGTTTAGTTCTTGGTGTGTTTATGTGGGTGGGGTTTACCAGACAACCCCCATTTTTGACTGGACCATCAGTTTGGTTATGCGTAGGCTCCCTTAAATCAAGGGCCATAATCAATAGTTTAAATGAGTTACGTAACCCTAAGTTTTGACCAGACTATAAAACGATAATGTAGTTTTGCAAAAGAATTTTAAATATCAGCAATTCAGTTTCAATGTTCTACTACAGTTTATAGAATATTTATTTAATAATGTCTCCAATTTATTTACATTAAATTTGAAAAAAGTGTGGTGTGTTTACAATCTCAACTCAGTTGAAGTTTTTAAACTTTAAAATAACTTTCAAGAATTTCCTTTGAAAAGGAATTTTGTTAATGCATTATTTTACTTGGAAAGTTATTGAAACATTTCTTGTCATTAGGTTAATAAGAATCTTATGTCAGTTCCTCAATAACTTTAGAGGTTTTTGAATTTGACAAAAAGGATGTGTAAACTGTATTAGTTTATCATCAAAATCCTAAAAGTCATTGTCAATTAAATATTGATTTCTTGATTAGAGGATGTTACTTTAATTGATTATATTGATTGGTTTTGTTTTTTTTTTCTTTACAGGAAATTGATCTTTTAACAGAAAAAATTGCTCCACGTCAAAACCTTCCTCCATTACTTTTAAAATTGTCTGAACGAAAAGCTGAACTTCTTGATTACATGGGTGTATCGTTTGGCTTGACTGCTAATTTGCTTAGGTAAGTAGTTTATTGCTTCTTTTTTTATTTTTATTTTTGAATTTTTATCAAGAAAATTTTTATTTGGTACAACAATTGGCTGATTGCATAATCTAATAGGTATTTTTAAAGTTCAAAAGAGTTATTTTTTATTTTAGAGGTCAAATAGTTTTGTTTATATTTTTGTATTTAATTTTCTTACATAACAGTTTAAATAATGTTCCTATTGCCGTTCTTGTAGGTAAATGCCTAGTTATAAACTTAACCATCTTCCTTCATAATTAAAATATTTACAACACAAAGTTTGAATAAAACTCTAATTGTTGTAAAATTCTGTACACTTTCTCAGATGCCTCAATATATTTTAAGAAATTTATAGACTATCTGTTCTGGGTTATTATCACCCCTATATCCAAGACGACATGGATTCGTCCGGCTAATACATAAGCCGGTCTGTTCTGCCTCCAGACAG
>JAUZSX010307828.1:0-12500 GCA_034780655.1 Idiosepius hallami | reverse complement strand
GGTTAATAAAACACACTTTTACTTTTGCTTTTTTTGAGTAATTGGGTGGCGGGGGTATTTTTTTTGGCGGGGGTCTTTTAAAAAAGATCCCAGATTAGTATCATACTATTGGTGTGTCCTCTTTTTGCCATATGTCTTTAAGGCCGATATATCGGCCCTTTAGGGTCAAAAGGGTTAAAACTTTTTATCCTGTCGACCACAGAATTTACTTAATTTTAAAATCTCTTCTAAAATCTAAGTTTATCATTGCTTGGAGAAATAATTTTTGAATTTTGTAAAACATTTTTTTTTTTTTAAAGATATAAACCTTTTTTGTTAATAAAATCCTGTTGATCTTCGACTTTTTTGAAATTGTCTTTTAATTATTTTTAGGGTCACTTTAATTTTGATCCAGAAAAAAAAAATGATTTAAACTTATTTTAAATTTTATTTCCATTCAATAGAACTCTGGAATAATAAAAAAAAATCCCAATTTGTTTTTGATCAAATATAGAATGAAAATGGAGTTGAAAATAAATTTCCAATTTCCAAAATCCTTTTTAAAAAAGATTCCTTCTTTTAACGATCAATGGTAGGAAAAAATGTTAAAGACATTTATTTTCAGGTTTCCATGAATTCTAATTTTAAAATCTTATCTATTTCTTCTTTCAAAAAGGTAATTCTGTTTCCTGGTCTTAATAAAATAATGTTTCTTCCATTATAAAAATCACTAAACTGACTTGAGTAATTTCTCTGCTTTTCTCATTTTATTATGGATTTGATTGAGTTTTTTCTTCTTTTAACTTCTGTCATGTTTGGTTCATTCATTGATCATTTTTATTATTTGATTCACAACAGAGATCTTATTTATTATTTATGAAGAGTTTATGGTGAAAGAATTAATGCTTTATTTTCTCAAAATGTTGACCAAAATTATCATGAAGAAATGTTACCTCTTTTTAATGTTGTCATATATATATATATATATATATATATATATATATATGTATGATGTGTGTGTGTGTGTGTTTTGTTTAGACACTTTTCTCTTCCTTTAAAACCTACCAAAAATATTGTTATGCAACAATTTTTTTTTTAAATAATTTTTATTAAAATTGTTTTTGCCAAAATTTTTTCTTTCTTTTGTGAATCTTTTTTTTTTCCATTCAATGCCTTTTAGAAAAAAAAAACAATCTTTTATCTTCAAGTTGATTCCTAAGAATATTTTTAATTAATAATAATAATAATAAAAAACTAGTGTGCATGCTTATAAAAAATAAAGTTTTACAAGCACAAAGGTTTCTAAAATAATCTGAATCAGTAAATAGCATAAAAATGGAATTGATTTGTTTAATCCTTTAAATCCTAAAGAACCTATGTATCCACCCTGGTGATTTAAGGCAAAAGAAGACAAACACACAACAATATTTCAACCTCCACCTTTGGACCCTGACTTAGAAATATTACCAAATAGTCACTCAGAGCCATTCTATTAAAGAACCATAATAAAGTCAAAATAGTGTGTCTTTTTTTGCCTTTGGTTATTAAGGCCAATATACCGGCCCCTTAGAGTTAAGAGAATTACAATCATTATAAGAATTTCTCTTTGGTTATTAAGGCCAATATACCGGCCCCTTAGAGTTAAGAGAATTACAATCATTATAAGAATTTCTCTAATTGTAACCATTGTATCTCAGTCAGTAGAGCAATGCTTTTCAAACTTTTGATTTGAAATTAAAAAAAAAAATAATGAAGGCAATCTAAGGGTTTAGGGTTCAATTTTTGATGTAGACTTGGGCGACACCTTTTCTTTTTTATCCTCTGAGTGTGACACAATAATTCCAAATGAAAATAAATAAAAAGATTTTGATTGTTATTATAAGAAATTTTTTGGAATAAGAAAGTCTTTAAATGACAGATTTTTTAAAAACGTGAAATACAGGCTTTTTTTTTGTTTGTTTTAAAATAAAATCAAAACATGGAATTTTTTTCTCTTTACATTTGGAGATTTTCATTTATTTTTCTGCACCCTAAAAAGTTTTCTTTAGCCTTGAAATAACTCTCGGTTTATTGCCTTGGATTAAAAAAAAATTCAATGCATGTTTTTTTTGCTTTTCTTTTTTTTTCTGTAGATTTAAAAGAAGCTTAGAAATATTTCTTTTTCACTTTTGCACTCGTCTTTTTTCATTGGTTGATTGGTTTTGATTCAGTTTTCTCATTGGTTGTTCTATTTTGAGCACTTTTCTTTCTTTTCAGGATTTTACATTGACTTCTTAATCTTTCTTTTTTAGGGGGGGCTTTAAAATTCCTTTTTTTTTTCTTTTTTGATCTATTTTTTTTTCATCCTTTTCTATTCACTTTTTCTCCATTTTTTTTTCTTTCTTCTGTTTTTATTCATTATTTTTTCTTTTTCCTTCATTATTTTTTCTTTTTTCTTTCTTCAATTTTTGTATTTCCTTAATTTTCTTTCATTGATTTTTCTTCTTGAATTTAAAATTTTTCCAAGAAAAATTCTTCCTTTAAATTATTTTTTTTTTGATTGTTGTTAAAAAAAAGAAGGAAGGAAAGAAAGAATGAAGGAAAGAAGGAAGGGAGGAAGTTTCTTGTGTTGGTTTTAAAGTAATATTGAATAATTTTATTTTGATAAGATGACTATCAGTAAGACATGATGATTAGCTGACCCATGCTGTCAAAAAATGACAACAATATTTCTTTGACCCAAAGGTCTAATGTTCTCTAAATCCTTTTTTATGATTTCTTCCTTCTTAATCCTAAATCCATTCTCAATGTGGATTTATTTTTGTTTTAATTTCCTAATTTCTTACTTGGATTTATTAACATTAAATCCTGGTTCAATCATTAACTAAGTTTGACTAAACGCATTAGCAATCAATTGAAAGCTTCTCTTCTGTATGACATTATAAGAAGGCAGATTGTAAGCCCTGCTAATTTTGCAAGGTTCTCTACAGCTGTTCTTTTAATATTATTTTCTTTTAATAGGTTGGAAGAGTAAATAAATATTTCCTTGGAATTAGGGTTGGGTGGTGTGTTATGGGAAAGAGAACAACAATTTCAAATTGTATCTCAGAACATGAACCCCATTATTGCACAAACATCATAATTGTTGCTGTCCTTCCTGAACAAGGTTTTATCATTAGAAAAAAACGGATTAAGTTTTTATTTGTGGTTTAATAAAACCTACCCAAAAAAAAAAAATGCTGAGGTGGGAATTGAAGAACAAAATACATATTCCATCTTGAATAACGTTTATTTATCCACAATAATAGCCTTCTTTTTTTTTGGGGGTGGGTGGGATCTAATTGAAATAACAGCCCTTCAACCAGCCCTTCCATCATTCAAGTGGTCTTAGTAACTTTGTTAAATCTAATTTCATTATTTGGTGACCCCCACTTTTTTTTCTCTCAAAATAGATGTTCTTTTATTTATAGATTTATTATTTCTATTATTTTTTTTCTTCAAATTCAATGTTCGTTTATTTTTCCCTAATTTTGTGCAGAAAGCTTTTTATAAAAAATATTTTAAAATATGGAAATTGAATGAAATTCTTTGTTTTTTAATCCAAAATCTTTGTGAAGACCAAATTCTCTTTGATTCTATTTTGAATTTCTGGAAAATTGGTTTTATTTCTTGAAATAGATTTTTATTTTTATTTGTTTTAATATTTTTTAATTGTTTTTTTTTTCTAATATTTTTGGCAAACTAATTTCAGGTGACAATGCAGTTTTTGTTTTATTTAAATTTTATTTCCAGTTAATTTTCTTTGGTCCATTTTTAAATTGTTGTTCAACCATTTTGTTTCAATCCAACCAAACTTTTTTTCCTTCTTGGAAATTTCCTTTTATAAAAAAAAACTCAAATTATTTCCTTTCCTTTTTCTGCTTGCTTTTCATTTCTTTGAAAGAAACACAATTTTTTCTGTTTTATTTTTTAAGAAACTTTATTTATTATATATATATATATATATATATATATATATTTATAATTTTATTGTTATATATACATTAACCACTCTTTTTGGTTTTTAGTTGAATTTTAATCAAGACTTAATTATTAGCAGCAAATAATTGAATTTTAATTCAAGGTTGAGTTTTTGAAGAAAAATTATAGAAAGATTTTAAATTTTGAAAATGATTTTTTTACTTTTTTAAAGTTTTTGGTTTGATTTGTTAATGTTTTTCTAATTCTTTTATGCAACAATATTTTATTTCTTTTCCTTTTTTTTTTTATTTCTTTTTCTTTTTTTTTTATTTCTTTTTCTTTTTTTTCTTTTCCTTTTTTTTCTTTCTCGTTTTTTTTTCTTTTTCTTTCTTATCTTTATGACTTTCTTTTCCTCCCTTGATCTATTTTTAAATGTTTTCCTATCATTCATCATTTCCCGGGGGGGGGGGCCTTTTTCCTAACCGACCCCCCAAAAACATCTGCCTTTTAAAAAAAAAAAAAAAGTATCTTTAATCTCTGTCAATCGATATTGATAATCGCAGTCCAAAAACTCTTTTTTTTTCTTCTTTTCCTAATTTTTCTTTTTTCAGTAAAAACCATTCCAGTATTTTTATTTCTTTGTGGGGGGAGGAGAGAGAAGCATATTTTTAAGAAATGTTTTTTTTTTTTAAATATTTTCATCTTTATTTTTTTTTCTGTATTTTTCATTGGAATCAAATTGATCTTCAACAATTCTTTTATAAAATAGACAAAAAGAATTCAAATTCAAAAATTAGTTTTATTTTTCCATTTATTTATGCAGTTTTTTTCAAAGTTAGTTTCATTTAGGAATTGTTGACCCATGCAGTAAAAAATGTTAGCAATCTTCTTGCTTTATAAAATAGATGTAATTAAATCCACTTTTGAATCAGGCTGTATATACAATTCTGATTTTGGATCACCTGATATTAATTCAGATTATACAGGGTGTCTCATAAAAATGCACTCATAAATATAAAAAAATGTAGTCACAAACATAAATTCGAAGCCATTCCATTTTCATAAATAAAGGATTTCTGGTCATTCAATGTGTGAGGACATTTTTTGAGACAGCCTGTATTCAATGTAATAGTTTTCATCATAATCTGGTCAGTAGCATAACTAGAATAAACATCACCTGGAGCGGTCTGATCAAAGGCCACTTCACTGGTTCCGTCTGATCAAAGGCCACTTCACTGGTTCCGTCTGATTAAAGGCCACTTCACTGGTTCCGTCTGATCAAAGGCCACTTCACTGGTTTCAACATCATTCTATGCTGAATGCAATACTTGTGAAGTAGATCAAGAAAGCCTATAAAATCCAATTCTTAAACTTCTTTAGCAACATTCCCTTTAATATGCTTGATGGGCTTTGATTATTTGAGGTATTGGGGGTGGCTAACTCAGGAGAGCTACTGGTTACCAAATATCAAATTAAGAAAATCTAATTTTTGTAAGGTTCTGTCTGAATTTTTCTAAAGCCTTCTTATGGCACAATATACTTACATGATACTATTTGATAAATAAATCCTATTTAAAGTCTATTTTTGCACCTTAGCCTGGCTGAAAAATTCTATTGGGTGACATTTTATCATCTTATTTTGCTGTCACCTGAGGTAGACTGTCCGCACATAGCTATGCCACTGCATCTGGTTGAGCTAGCTTGGATATTTATGTTAGTCTTGGATTGCAAGGTCGTTCTTACATAGTTGCTCATTAGCTGTTGTTGATGGACAACCCACATCACTAGGGCCTTGACATGATTGATGTTAAGACAATTACACTAGGGTAATATCATATATTATGAATAATTTTTAACTTTTAGTCCACTGAGATGAGTGAACAAAAAGAACATTTCTCAAAAATATTTGTTCTTGGCATTAAAAGACCTAAGGGTTGATATGTTGTTAAAAACTATACAAACAAACAAACGTGTGTGTGGATATATTAAACAAGAAAGAAAGACTTATTTTAAACTGTTTGGGTTAGAGAGTTCCTCCAACAGTTAACCCTTTCTTCCTCTCTCCCCAACACCCCTTGCATTTTCCCATTTCCATCCCCCATGACCCCTCCATCCCCCATGACCCCTCCATCCCCCATGACCCCATCCAGCCCTCATGGCTCCCCCCAGCCCCCACGACCCCCACCAGCCACCATGACCCCATCCAGCCCCCACGACTCCCCAGACCTCAGCCCCCAATTTTGATGCTATTTATTTGGCAGCTTGCAATGCCAATATTTTATGTGTTGCAATCTTTGTTCATCTTGAAGGATTATGAAATCCATTTTGGATTAATTGTACCCTTGTACCCTTGTACCCACACTTCACCCTCGTTTCAGCCAAATGGGCAAAAGGCCAACCCCCAACCCATCTAATGCTCACATTTTATGGAAAGCCTAGCCTCATCTCTCTTTCTTTTCCTCTCTTTCTTTCTTTCTCTCTCTCTCTCTATCCCCCCCTCTCCTCTCCATTGACAGGGCCAAAAAGAGAGAGAAATACAAAGGTCACTCTTTAGGTCAGTTAATATGATTGGACTCCCAAAGAAAAGTAAATCTATTAAAGGTTTTTCTAATAACCATTATTGAATTGAAGCAAAAAGAAAGAAAGAAATTTTGAAATAAAAAAAAAATGAAAATCCATTAAAAATGATTAAATGAAATTCAAAAACTTTTAAGAAATTTTTATTTAGATTTGCTTTTTAAAAATTGACTTTTATTCAATTTTTTAGTTTTTTTTTTTGTTAATAAAAAAAAAATTAATTTTGTATTTTTTAAATTTTTTTATTTTCCTTTTTTTTTCTTTTTTTTCTTTTTCTTATTTTTGCAATTGAAACTTTCTCTTAGTTTTGGATTAATGACCCCTCCCCCCTCACCCCTCAAAATCTTGTGGATGATCCACTTTCCAGGTAAAATGGTTGGATATAGAAAAAAAACAAACACTGATTATCTCTGATGGTCTCTCCAGTCACTTTTGACGTATGACGTTCCAAAAACTCTTTAAAGAGTTCAGTGTGTTAATCGGAAGAAACACTTTAGTCCTGCTAATGACTTAAAAAAACTGTTGATTGAACAAAAGTATGAGTTAAGGTTATGAGTTGCACAGACATGTTGATTCTGTCTTTTTGTGTTTGGCCAATTTTTGATGCTCTCAGATTTTGGATGTCTGTGTTACAGGCAATTTTTCAAAATTTACGTTCCAATTCTATGTTCCTAAATCAGTATAAAATCAGATTATCCATCCATCCATTCAACCACCCACACACCCACCCAGTTCAAACTTGTAGAGATCAAACAAACAAACTAAAAATAATCAACAAATGAGGAATTAAAGAAACCTACTAAAAAACAGAATCAAACAAGCAAAATTCCAAACTGGCATTAAATGACCCCAAAAGGGTTGATATGCCATTAAACTTCAAATCAATCAATCATTCAATCCAGGGGGTAGTTGACGAAATCCAAGTTGTTCTGTTTAATTATATATATATATGTATGTATATGTATATATATATATATATATAATGTGTGTGTGTAGAGCATTTACCTAATCTTTACAGACCCTAGAGAATAATTATCTTATTAAATTGAGGTGAAGAGGTCATAATCCAAAATAATTTCTAAAATTGAAGAGAAACAAATTCCCTTGGAAATAGTTTAAAAGAAATTTGTGATTACCAATCTTTAAATTCCAAATCTTGAAACAAAGTCGATTGGTTGTTGTCCCAAATAAAATGATTTTTCTTTTTTGAAATCAAAAAATTTCTTGATTATTTTTAATCCATTTTTTTTTTTTTCATTTAAAATCTTTGTTTTCTTAATTTTAATATTTCATTTTTTTTGGCATTATTTTATTGTTTTATCTTAAAATCTTTTGAAGATGTTCAAAATGTTGATTTCAACTTTTAATCACTGTTTATAAAATTCAATTTAAATGGGAAATTTTCTTTTCAGAATTTTACGAAATATGAGCTCATCATCATTGCAAGATTTTGAACTTCAACATTCTAGTCCGTACAACACAATGTCCAAAAATTTGCCCCCTCTTCACCGACCCTCAGGGTCCATACAACCTGAATTTGTTGGCCTTTGTTTACCAGTTGATATAAACATGGTTTTTGAGGTAAAACAATCAAAGAATTTAGTTTTATAATTTTTTTTTTTTCCTTTTTTCCTTTACTTTATTCTTGCTTATTCCTTATTTTTTCTTATCCTTTCTTTTCATTCTTTTTTTCTTTTTCTTATTCATGCTTTTTCTTTATCTTTTTCTTATTCTTTCTTTTCTTCCTTCTTTTTCTTAGTCCATATCAAAGGTCAAAATTAAAAGAAATTCATCATAGATAATTTTCATTCCTTAGGTTGATACAAAAATTAAAATATATTTTTCTTTTTTTGAAGAATCTTTTTATTTCAAACAATATTATTTTCAAGAAAAGTAAAACAAAAAAAAACAGTCCAATTAAATGGAAGAAGAATTTTCTAGTTTTAAAATTAAAATAATTCAAAAGTTGAGAAAAAAAAAAACAACGAAAAAAACAAATTAGAAAAAATGAAAATATAAAAATAAAAAAAGAACCAATTAAAACCAAAAAAATAAAATATAATTTTTTAAGAACAAAATTTTAAGAAAGAAAAGAAAAAAATGAAGTTTAATTTTATTTAGATTTTTATCATATTTTTAAAGGCATGATTCTTTATATTTTGAAAATTATTAGGATGATTTAAATCTATTATTGTTATAAATAAAATAATATATATCTTGTATTATTTATTGATGTAGGTAATTGAAGGTGAAGACCGTCGAAGTAATTCAGTCTCATCAACTCATTCAGTGTCCAGTGAAAAGAATGGAAAAATATCAGGTAGGGAATCTATTTCTTTTTCACCCTCCCTCCATTCACTTATCATTTTAATAACCCCTTCACAAAAAAAAAAGAATATTCCACACAAAAATGATTAAATAATTTTTATCAAAATTAAAAGTTTCTTATTTATGCATAAAAAAGAAAGAAAACATTGTAAAAATTATCAGAAAGTTTTCTAATATTTTAAAAAAATGTTTTTGTTGATTTTTATTTGAAAAACTTTTTGTATTTTTATTCATAAATTGGAAATTAATTTTGGGGCTTATTTTTTATATTCTTTTTCTTTTCTATATTTATGGCAATAAATAATTTGGGTAGAGGTTGTGTAAAAAGGGCTTCCATCTATGTGTGTGTGGGTGTGTGTGTGAAATGCATCCTGAATAATTTTTCTGCTCTTGAATTTTTGTGGATTTTTCTTCTTCTTTTTCTTGTCTTTCTTCTTCTTCTTCTTGTCTTCTTCTTCTTAATAATTATGGCCCAATTATTAGCGGATCATTAATCTTTCATGCTTGAAAGAGAAAACTCATTCATTGCTCATTCGTTTCCTTCCTTAACTGGCATCATCCAAACTCTAACTTTCTCTTTCTCTCTTTCTTTCTTTCTTAATTTATTTCTGCATTTGACCCTTAGGCTGACCTAACACAGTAGATCACTCTGCAAACTCAAGGAGCATTTCTGGCTGGATGGCTGTGTGTGTGTGTGTTTAATGAATGTTATCTGCATGAACTGTTCAGAAATGACTCTTCCAAATTGGTTGGGGGGGGGAGAGGAGAAAGTTTATTTATTGACATCTTAAAGAATAACGCACTAAAAACTCTACACACATCTGTGTGTGTGTGTGTGTTCATCTATTCTCAATGCTTATATACATGCAAGTGTTGATTTTTGAATGTGTGTGTGTATTTCAGGTATTATATACCCATTTTTATCAACTTTACATACACTTGTGTATTGGAGAGTTCCACTTGGGGCAGTGGATAGCCAATCAGACTTTGGATTCATAAAACCTGAGTTAAATCGCAGTCGTTCCATCAATGTTCCCATTTGGACTAAAATCTCTGGGAAAGGTATGAATCTCCCCATTCCCTCCAGCTATGGATTAAATAGTGTATTCTATATTATTTAAAATACTATGTTTATAAAAAAGAATGTTTATACAAAAATATTGTTATTAGAATTAAATGATCTAAAGAGGTTGATATATTAATCCAGTAATGACTGCAAATGGATTGACTAGGATTTGAACTCACGTATTACTATTCCCAAGTCCGATTGCCTACCCACTAGGCCAAGTGGACCTTGCTCAGGAAATTTATATACATATAAAAGTCAGTTTGATTAGGTTCTACATCTGGTTTCGAATATTCGGTTTACGAGCACTGCACATGGCTAGATCAAGCAGAAGGAGACAAGAAATTGAACTGAGAACACTGATATTTTTAAATGGTCACCCATCTAACTACTGACCATGCTTGACGTTGCTTAACTTTGATGTTATGAATGTAACTGGTGTCTCCAATGCAACTTGGCTGTATAATTCATTTTAACAAATAAAGATTGTTGCCTAAAAAATATTTTTTAAAAACACAGAGAAGATACGATGAAGCGTTTTTGAATTAGATATAAATAAATAACAGAGAAGCGTTTTTTAAATTTAAGAAAAAATAATTCATTTTCAAACAAGTGTTTTTTAAAAAAAATTCCCTGAACAAGTGTTGTTCAAATAATAAAAATAATTATAAAAAAATTAACTTCTCTATTAAAAAAAAAAAAAAACAATCAGAAAATAAACAAAACAAACACATTATACGTAGAGCTCTTCAGAAAAAAAACTATAATAGTTATATAAAAATGATTCAGACCCTTAAAATTTGCATATGTATGATACAGTTTTTCTATTTATTAGGCTTTGTTAACTACCTTAGAGAAATGGAGAAGAAATTAATATAGTATAAAAAAGCTTTGGAAATAAATTAGTATAACTATTAAAAATGAGTTTAGTATGTAAAAAGATTAGAAATGAATTTAGTATAAAAATGTATTGAGTGTCTTCTTAGATAATAAGCTTTTCTAATTATCTTATTGGAAATTCACTGGCACCAGGCAAAGCCAGCTAATACTTCTAGTTTAGATTGAAAATCATAGTTTTTTTGTATTGATATTATATTGTATTGATATTATATTGTATTGATATCATATTGTATTGTTTCAATAAAATGAAACTCTTTTTTATGTGCAACCTTTTTATTTCACATAAACAATTCAATCTGAACAAATCAATTAAAAAAAATCCTTTTGAAATTTGGTTTGTTGTTTGTTTAATTAAAATTGAATTCATTCTGACAAAACTGATCAAATAATGACCTTTTATTTCAATAGGAAAATATTGCACTTTGAAAAGTTCAAAAATTTGCCTTCTTTCTTTATCTTCTTCTTCTTTCTTTGATTAGAATTGAATGTTTGTGATGAAAAGAAAAATAATTCTTTATTTGAACAATTAAAAATAATCATTTGTTTATTTGGAATCTTTTGATGTTTTCTAATTTCTACTTTTTGATTGAATTCTTTTAGAAGGTTTTTTTTTTTCTTTTTACCTTGGTTTGTTTTGTTTGTTGTATGCAATGTTTCTTTTCTTTTTCTTTCTATTTAAAAATCAAACTGATTTCTTCTGTTTTTTTTTTTCTTTTTCTCTGCAACAAATTGGAAAACAAAGAGAAATAAAAAGAAATGCAATTAAAATCATAACAAATTAATTAAATTCATAAAAAAGAAATTTTATTGATTTATTGATTTATAAAGATTCATTGTTTTCATTTGGATTTTACGCTTCTTTTTAGTTTGTTTTCTATATTTCTTTTTTAATTTCTTTGTGTGTGTGTGTGTGTGTGTGTGTGTGTGTGTTTGTGTGTAAGATTCTCTTTGGATGATGTATAACCATTGTTTGTCATTTAAACTCAGTTTTAGCTTTAAAGTTTTTTTAGTTTTTATCTTGATTTTTGCATGAATTTCTCTTTCAATTATGACATCTTTGAATTGGTGTGTTTCTATAATTGTGTTTGTATAATTGTGTGTTCAACTGATTTTTAATCTTTCAATATTGTTGAATGCTTTTGGATTTGAATCAATGTTAAAATAATCTTGGTTTTTTAAGGACAACAAATTTTCAATCTAGGAAGCCATCTTGTTTTGTTGAGTTTCCATCAATCCTTAATTTTTTTTTATGTGTGGGGAAGTCCACTTGGGACAATCGTTTGGCTGTTGGACTTTGGGAAACAACATTCTGAATTCCAGTTCTCTTTACGTTCACATTTAGACTAGTACCCTTGGGGAAGGTATGAATCCCAACATTTCCTTTAGCTATGGATTGAATAGTGTATATTAAAAAAAAAAAACTATTGTGGACAGAAAAGATCATCAAAAATGATTGTTCTTGGCATTAAATGATCTTAAAAGGTTGATATTATATTTACTTAGTGAGCACCAACTCAAGTTTGGCTGAAGGCCATATTTATGTGCTCTTACCTGGGCTTTTTACATTCGGTGTTACCCTTCACCTAGATGAGGTTATTATATTTACTTGGTGAGCATCAACTCAAGTTTGGCTGAAGGCCATTTTTACGTGCTCTTACCTGGGCTTTTTACATTCGGTGTTACCCTTCACCTAGATGAGCTGCTCTCCCGA
>JAUZSX010307807.1:0-12504 GCA_034780655.1 Idiosepius hallami | reverse complement strand
GTGTGTGTGTGTGTGTGTGTGTGTGTGTGTGTGTGTGTGTGTGTGTGTGTGTGTGTGTGTGTGTGTGTGTGTGTTCGCGTACAAACTCGCGAATGTATGTCTTTATTTCTAATTGTTTTATTGTTTGAAAGTCTGTAGACTAACACAGGAGAAATATTCCTCGCGTTCTCCTCTTCACTTAACTTTATATGTTTACTTTTATTTATTTATTTTTATTTTAGAGGTTATGTTTTATATTATATTTCTGTTTATTTTTAGATGAGGCTTCAGAATTCATTTAGGATTTAAGAATTAACTTTATAATTCGGACTTTTGTCCTAAACATGGTAGCTTTTTTTTATTTGGCCAAGTTCACCTCAGACCATCTTCACATGTTTTAAACCTGACCTCAGATAGAAATGCTGGGTCCCGTCAACGTGTCTCAGTAATAACTCCCTTCCGTAGTTGTTGTCTATCAAACATCGTTTTTAACCAAATAATCCTTCTGGACGGCTTGTGTAGGAATTGAAACCGTTATCTTCTGACAATGTTCACCTGAAACCGTAGAGACTCCAACGCCTTTATCCACTGTGCCACAGTCCCTGGAGAGCGATCAAGGTTAGATCTCTTGGTTTTATAAACCTAATTATTTGCTCTTCTTAGTCAGTTGTGCACTGGAGTTTTAATTATATTACATTTTTTAGAAATCAGGAATTAACTTTATTATTAGGACTATAGTTGTCCTCGTCAACTTGGTTCGATAGACAACTATGGAAGGCAGTGATTACTGGGATACGGTGACCACACCCAGCATTCCTATCTGAGGTCATGGTTAAAACACCTGAAGACAACCTGAGGTGAATAGACCGAAACTTAGTATAGAAACATCAAATAGAAAATACCAAGATGAAGATAAAAGTCCAAATAATAAAGTTAATGCCTAATTCCTAAATAAGGTTATTTTTTATTGTTCTGTTTTAGATTTTTTTTAATTTCAAATTACTTTTTTCTATTTTTACAGCTTTTTATTTTAGCATGCTTTGTTTTTTTGTTTTTTCTTTGTTTTTTTTTTTTTCTTTTTTCTCTTTTATGTTATTGCGCGTGTATTTTTGTTTTAAACTTTTCTTATCTTTGTTTTAACTCATTTGCTTGTCTGATAATAGTTGTTTTGTTTTTTTTCTTTCAATGATGTTTTTCTTATCTTTTCATTTCTTTTGTTTTTTCACCACATTTTGTATCCATTTGGTGACTTTATTGATTATGTGTCAAGAGTTATGAAAAAAAAAATCGGATTTTTTTTTTCTGAATATAGAGAAAAGATCCAAATAATATCTTTATGTTTGGTTATGCAAACTAAAATGCTAAAACCTAAAGCTAAAATGAAAATAGAATAAATGATGAATAAATAAAAACAAATTCCTTTGTTTAATTCAGTCAAAATGGTTGCTTTGTTAGTCAGAATAGTGATGAGCCCAGAGTGTTGAAGAGAGAGAATTAGACAAAATAAATTAGACTCTAATCGATTAGCTACGTCAAATTTGAAATGAATAATACCCCTGGGAAAGTATCAACTGGCTTGCTATTCCATTATATGAATATTCATGCGATCAATAAAATATGCTTTTCTAATATTCAATAACCAAATTTAGGTAAGTAGGTAAGAGGCGGCGAGGTGGAGCATTGGTAAAAGCTCGGACTATGAAATAGTATTAAGCGCGTTCAAATCCCTGTCAAAACCATTTCATCTACCTTTAGCTGCCTCGAGCAGATAGAGCTTGTTTACTGGGGTATCTCGTCTGATTTTAAAGGTCCCAAAATAGATCCTCCAGTTTTGGGGTTGAGCATCGTTCAGCAAATCTTTCTCGTAAAAACAAGTATGCTATGGAAAAAGGGAAAAACAAATTTGCTGCCCAACGCACCACTGGATGTAAAGGTTGATGAAGGTAGATAGGGTTTGATCAATAAAAATTGATGCGTCCACATGCACATGTACAATATTTAGTTATTGGCCATTTTTACGTGCTCTTACCCGGGCTTTTTACATTTGGTGTTACCCTTCACCAAGATGAGCTGCTCTCCCGAGTAAACGAGCTCCATCTGCCCGAGGCTGCTAAAGTTAAAGTAATGGTTTTGACTGGGATTTGAACTCGCATAATACGATTCCAGAGCCCGAGCTTTTAGCTTTGTATTTTTATAATATATCATACTAAAACTATGTATTCATGACCGGAAACGTTCATCTTTCTGTTGTAGATATTCACCCTAAAAAAGCAACACTTCTCATGGACGTGTGCTAGAAGCAGAGACGCGTCATTGAATTCTTCCATGTAGAAATAATTAAACCGATCACAATTGAACGTTAAAAACCGATGCAGTTAATGTCTACACAAAAGATGGGATTGTCGATTTCAGAGTGGCGACAGAGATTAAAGTGACAAAACACATTTAGGGTACCCATGCCCAATCTCTCTTTCATCCCTGACAAGTGCACTGAGAATGGTAGTGAACAGAGGCGTAACAAGGGAAGGGGTGGGGGATGGTCCACCCTGGGAGGCACACGCTATTTTGAAATAGATAATATAAAATTTCAAAATTATAACAGTTGTAAAAAGCTAACAAGAAATTTGAAATTTTTTAACCAAAATGAGTTTTTTTAGGTTGTAGTTTGTTTTATGTTTTAATGTGTGTAATAATACTGGATTTTTTATCGTTATAATCATTTAAAAAATAATCATTAAATCCGTGATTGTAGTTCCCTGACGATAGATATTTTTAGGGCTTTTTGGAATTTTGATCGTTAACGGATTATCTGTGGGCAAATCTTACGAATGCCACGGGTGGCACAAACTGTTGCTACGCCACTGGTAGTAACGATGGAAAAATATGTTCCGAAGCACAAAAGGTTGCTAGGTTTAGTTATACCACTTTAGTCTTTTTGCTCTTTAACATTTTTAGTTTAACATTTTTTTTAAGTAGGAGGCATTACTTTGGAACGAACACAGTATTTGATACATTTTTTGCTCCTGTGTATTTGATTCTACTTTTAAGTAAAAATTGATTAGACTTTTAGATCCCAGCTTAATTTAATCCATTTAACCCTAAAGGGCTGATATATCGGCCTTAGTAACCAAAGGAAAAAAGACACACTGACATTTCAACCTTAATATGGTCCTTTAAGAGAATGGATCCGAGTGACCACTTGGTAATATTGCTAAGTCAGTGTCCAAAGTTGGAGGTTGAAATATCGTTATGTGTGTGTCTTCTTTTGCGATAAGTCGCCAGGGGGAATATATCGGTTCTTTAGAGTTTAAAGGTTTAGAAATAAAATTGAATACAATATAACCAAGACATAAATTTTATACAGTTTTTTGTTTTATTTTTTCAGTATCTCAATTAGATTCAAATTTTGTAGCGAATCTTGGACTTTACTGTTAATACCAAAATATGACCTTAACACAGGCTTTTAACTCTTAGGACAGACAATGATTCTAAGCAGACATACTGTTGACCAAATCTGTTTTTTTTTTTTTTCATTTTCAAAGCTCCACATCTCTTTCAAGAAAAAAAAAAGATTGAAGACTAAGTAGGCGGTATCAATTTACTTCATTCTTTTTGATAAACGAATGTCTAACCTTGGCCCACATTTTAGGGTAAATATGCCAAAAGAAACATGTTAGTTAGGATTTTGAAGACGTTTTTGAATTGACAAAAGCTAGGAAAAAAAGCCATCTGCGCATGTTAATCTCCGACAATTTTTGTTTGTTTGTTCTTGTTTTATTTTGTTGTTCAAAAAGTTATAATTCAAATTAGAATTCATTTTTTTGTTTTATTTGTCGAACGAGATGATACCAAAAGCTAAAACAACTCAACTTGACTAGAGCCTCTTTTAAAAGGCGCTTGCTTTTATTGTCATTGTTTTTTTAAGTTTTTAGATTTTTATTTTTTTTACTTTTAGCGGGCTTTTATTCTGCACTCAATTGCCTCTTTTGATGACAAGTTAAATCAACCAACAATCGCATTGTCATTTAAATACGCCATATTGTTTATTAATAGCAGCTGTATTGAATATTGCCTTTCCTTCTCTTTTTTTTTCCTTTCTTTGTTTCTTTTCTTTCTTTGTCTCTTTCGATTAAATCTTATTCTTTCGTTGGTTCATTCTCAGCATCTTTAGTTCATTATTTCTTTTATCTTTCTTCCAGTTTTTGCTTTTTATCCTTTCTTCCTTTTTTTTTTTTTAACATTTTCTCTTTTTTCTTTCCTTCTTTCTTTTGTTCAATATTTCCTTTTCGTTCTTTTTATCCCTTATTTTTTATTCACTTCTTTCTTTATTTTTTCTTTATTCTTTTATTTTAAGCGGCGAAGGTGGAGCATTAGTAAAAGCTCGGACTATGGAATCATAAACACGAGATCAAGTCCCAGTCAGAACCATTCTATCTACCCTTAGCTGTCTCGGGCGGATGGGGCTCGTTAACTTGGAGAGTATTTCCTCTAGGTGAAGGGCAACATTGATTTCTAAAGTAAAAAACAAAAGGTCCACCAGGTTGGTGGTTGAGCATAGGGCTAGCGATTATTTCTTGTAAAAAAAAGTATACTACGGAAACAGCAAAAAAACAAATTTTCTGCCCAACGCCTCACTAGGTGTAACGGTTGTTGATGATTGTATTTTTTATTATTCAAACAAGGTGTTTACAAATGAAAGTGGGGATCTACTTGGGGCAGTGGATAGACAATCGGACTTTGAAATCGTAATACGCGACTTCAAATGTTGACTAATACCTTGGGTAACATATGAATCTCATATTTTCTTTAGCTATGGATTGAATATTGCATATTTTGTTTAAAATGCCTCAACGGTGGATTTGGCAGATAATGAAAACAATGACACAACGCCACTGAAGGCGGTTGAAGCCTGCAACAGAGGATGGCCTCCCATCGTCGTCGTTCTCCATGCCATTGGAACCAGGCCAGGGGTCGTATGGTGGCTGCAGGTGTATACTTTCCCACCCTATATGTTTATTTATCTATCTATCGACACATCTTTCTTTCTTTCCTATATATCTATGTCTATTTAGCGTCTACTTTTAATTCCCCAACTTCCTTTCTCTTCCCTCTTACTATCTCTCACGCTTCCACTTCCTTTATTTCTAACCCTCTCTCTCTCTCTCTCTCTCTCTCTCTCTCTCTCTCAATACACACACACACACACACACACACAACCTATTACTTTTCCTAATACTAAAAAAGACAGAACATTTTTGTTGTTGCTTTTGTTTTTGTTACTATGGTTACAAACGAGTCATCTCTCTCCACAGAGACCGGTCTAGGGTTCTATCTCTGTCTCCCTACTCGTACCCGGACGAAAAAATGGGACAACAAATTCTTTCCCCCCCCCATTCAATTCAAAGTCATCTGCAACTGAATATGACGGATGACACTTCCATGTGATCTTATCTCATTACTTCTCTCATAAATTATATTTAATTATTATTAATATTACTATTATTATATTTAATTATTATTAATATTACTATTATTATCATTATTATCATTATTATTATTATTATTATTATTATTCTATTGCTTTTGTTTGTTGTTGGTATTGTTGTTGTTACCATTATTGTGTGATTATTATTTAATCAATAATTAATTAATGATGGGACAGAAATAACAGGTATAAAAATTGCTAAAACCACCCTATTAATACAGTTTATCTTCAAGGATGCTTAAAATGTCCTTCATTGTCATTAAGATATTTTTTTTTCTTTTTACTGCACAACAAATTTTTGGACACCCCGCGCAATAACTATTAAGCGTTTTAATCTGTTTCTCATTGTAATATCATTGTTTATTCAAATGTTTATATTTACTTAGTCAAGCACCAACTCAAGTTAGACACTAGGCCATTTTTGCGTGCTTATTGTATCCCTAGGTTTTTGCATTCAGTGATGGCCATCATCTACAGGAGTTACTCTCACAAGTTAAGGAGCTCCTTTCTTTCCGAGGCAGCTAAATCTAAATGCATTAGTTTTCACCTGGATTTGAACTCTGTAATACGATTCCAGAATTCAAGCTTTTGTGAATGCTCCACCCTCGTTGCCTAATATAAATGTTATTTTAATGGCATTCATCATCATAATTCTCACTAACATTGGCCCGATTATTATTCTATTAGCACCATGAATATTCACAAGGGTCAATATCAGAACATTCTGCCTGGCCTCAGCCTTCTCTGGGACCAGGTAACACAAATCTCTTCGTCGGCTCTTGAATATTTCGTGTCATACTAGCCGCAGACTGAATGATTCGGCATCTTTTCATGTTGTTTCACCAGTCGTCATTTGCGGAATTTTGACTCCCCCAAACCCTGGTGGTGTTCTCTGGGTACCAATTGACAATACGTCCATTATTATTGTTTTGTTTTTTTTTGTTCTTGCTCTTAGTGAGATCTCACTCCGACCTGGTAACTAGTTAAATGGGTGGTCATTTCAGAATACCATGTACTGTTCTAGTGGAAGTAACAAACCTGCATGTGGTGTCCCTGCTACCCCTTTTAAAGAAGCCAATTGTTACACTACGCACATCACTGTGCGATACGATATGAATGAATGACCAGTGTATTTCTTTCGAACCACAATGATAATCATCTTCGTTATATTGATTACATAAACAAAATTGTATTGTTGTTAATTTTTTTTTTTTTTTTTTTTTTGTTGGAGAGGATTTAGATAAATATCATTATAATTATTATTTAAATTCTCTTACCGGTCATTTACAGAACTTGCGTTCTGTTTGTGACCAGTAGTCCTTACTGGAGTCAGAGTGATACGATTTTTTTAGGTTTCTGCGTTCAGTACTTTTATTATTATCTCCGCGGTCCTTATTAAGTGGTGTACTCTGTATGATGTCAATCTTGCCTTTGATCCCAATCTCATATAGTCTTCCACTCGGGTCTTTTGGAATTGTTCCTAACGCTGTTACAGCAAAATCTACCATTTTGCAATTCTTTTCTTTTTTGTCGATGATTACCAGGTCTGATCTTTTCACTTGCATTAGCCTGTCCGATTTTTATATCAAAGTCCAAAAGGATTTTGTAGGTTTCATTTTCTTGCACAGCCTCAGACTTGTGCATATGACATTTTTTTATGAGTGTTGTAGTTGTAGTTGTTTTTGTTTTTGTTTTTTGTTGTTTTTTTTTGCAAAACTACAAGTTAATTATTCGGGAGAGTATCTCATCTAAGTGAAGGGCAAGACTGGTTTTAAAAGCCAAAAAACGGTCCCCCAGTTTAGAGGTCAAGCATAGGGCTAGCGAATCTTTCTCGTTAAAACTATTTTGCTACAGAAACAGCAAATACAAATTTGCTGCCCTACGCACCACAGGTTGTAAAGGTTGATGAATTTCGACAATTCAAACACTGGTTTCTAAATGTTTTATTATGCGTCAAAGGTTATTTTTTTATTTCCAGAAATATGTAAATGGAAGTTATCGTAAATAACAATATTTTGAAATAAATAAATAAGCTTGTTTATTTGTTTTATCGGAAATAAATTATCTTATTATTTTGATTAATAAAGTTATAAATTATTTAAGATATTTTTAACCGAACTGTATCTTTTTAACTATTTTAATTTAATTAATTTTTTTAATTATGTTTTAGGTCTATGTTTTTTCTTAAAGGAGAGGAGGTTTTGGTATATATATATTTTAATAATTGTTAATATTTGCATAACCAGGCTATTTTTTTATCACTTTCAAAAATTCAGCATTTATTCTATATTTAATACCAATTTTGAGATTCCCTTATTAAACAAGATAATGATCAAGATAGAGAAGAATGTGAATGTAGGAAAAAAGAAAAGAACAACTAGATGAATCATGTAGAGCTGACCCAGAATTAACACAAAGAATCACATCTGTCTCCTTCCTTTTCCTTTAACCTCTCCTTTTCCTGTCTTTCTGTCTCATTTTCTCCTCCTTTTACACCGTTCACTTTCTCAACATCACTCTCTTTACTTTATTCACACTTTTTTTTGTTGTTGTTGTTTAAGGGGTTTTGTTGGAAAAGAGTTAAAACGTGATTCATTTAGGTGTTTCTACTTCGCAACATAAAGCATGATAAAAACAAAGCAAGACTCAAACCAACAAAAAAGGCCTGAACTTTTTGGTTGATGGGATGGGTCCTTAATGACTAGAAACTACCATTCTACTCAACAACAAAGGATTAGAGTTCTAGGATTTTAATTAATTGATTTAACATCATTTTAGAAATTAAATTTATAATTCTCCATTATTATAGTTATCATTATTATTATTTTTAGTATTAGCAATTGTAGTAGTATTGGTTGTAGTGGTGAAGGCTACAACAGAGGATGGCCTCCAGTCGTCTTGGTTCTCTCCATGCCATTAGAACCGGGTCCTCCTCTGCCGAAGGGCTGTGTGGTGACTGCAGATGCATCAGTCTCCCCATGTTAAATGACATCACACACAGGCACCCCCCAAAAGGGTCTACAGGGACCATGACGGAGTAAAGTCATACTCGACCACCAGAACCGCCAATGAGGGGCTTTGCAGTGGTAGTGGTGGTAGTGGTTTTTGTTGCTGCTACTGCTGGTTGTAGTATAATAAGTACATTCTTTCCTAAAGAAGTGGCTGTCACTATATCATACGAATAGACATTATTTTGTGGTTTTAACATACTTGCTATTTAAAATCGAGTTAGAAACCAACTTATTCTCATATCCACTTTAGTTGACCTACAAGGTTTTATACCGTCAACCAGAAGTAAAGAGTCTTTAGGTTGATAATGACAAATTATTCGAGTCAGCTAAAATAAGAATTGACTTCCTGAGTGGCTGGTTCCGCCAGTTTCAAACGAATATTTAGAACATTTCTCTTTTAGGCATGATATTCTGGCGGTCCGTCAGTTCGTTGGTCAGTCAGTCGGTTGGTCAGTAGGTTGGTTGATTTTATTTTACAGTTTATCAGTTTTATCTGCTGCAAATTAAATCATCATAGTCAGTCAGGCTTTGACTGTGACTAATTAGGGCTTCAGTATTCTACCATAGCTCCCAAATCGCTCGTGCAGTATATGTTGCCCATCTTATAGACACCCTCTAAACCACAAATGCCCACATTCAGTGGAGCGAATCCGCGACTGGCAGCAGAAGAGGTCGCAGGGGTTTTAAAATCAGTGTTGCCCTTCACCTAGATGACTGGGATTGAACTCGCGTAGTACGATCTCAGAGCCGGAGCTCTTACCAATGCTCCACCATCGCTGCTTGACAAACTAAATGAAGCACTACGGCTATATGAGAAATGTATAGTGTTCACGTCATCAAAATAGATGTTTGTAGCGTAAGTTTGTTTATCCGTACTTTTCTCAGACCGCAATGTTATCTTAAACTTGTTACAATCTTTATTATTTTGCTATAAATTGAAGTAATTAGTCAATGTTAAGATCGTCCAACCATTGCTTCTTAAGGCTAAGTCGGATACTCAACTATGGAACATAAACACCACAACATTTTCTTCATACGTCTCTTTTTTTTTTGATTAAATTTGGGCCCCAAATTGCATTTCGTCCTTTCATTCGTTTGTTCTTTTCTCCTTTTTTTGCGCCTTGCATTGGAAACTCAAAGTCCAATGGTTAAATGACCGTACTTAGAAACGACTTAGTTTACTGTCATGACCCAGAACCTTTTAGAAAATATAATGGGTTTAAATATATATATATATATATATATATATATATATATAGATATAGATATAGAGATAGATAGATAGATAGATAGATAGATAGATAGATAGATAGATAGATATTTGTATTTGTATTTTGTATTTTTATCATGTTCCCTCGACAACACCTTTTCAAATACAAACATTCGGTTTCAAAATTTTAGTAGTAGAGCAGATAATGGAAAAAATCGTTCAAATAAAAATAAAAGCATCAAATTTAGCACAAATGTTCTCCATGAGATACTAATCAAATCTGTCCGATTGCCCAATTGAAAACCCAGGATGCCGGCCATTTGTCTCAATGGCGGCAAAATGGCCGCCTGGAATTGGCCCAGAAAAATCGTGCAAATTATGTTACAAGCATCAAATTTGCCACAAGTATACATACTTAAAAGGATACTGATCAAATCTTACCAATTGGCCATTTCATTTTTTGAGAACGGATAAATAACAATTCAAAGTGCTCAACAGCGATGTGACAAGATGGAACTTGTTATTATTATAAATAGGAATCATTGTCCCAGTATATTAAAAAAAAAATAACATCATTCATAATGTTTGAAATAAAGTCTGAAATTCTGGCATTTCTCTCCATCCCAACCAAAATTTCAGTAAATTTATAAAATAAGATATTCGATCTTTTAGAGTATAGTTCTAACTTATCTCTCAACAACCAAGTTAGGCTGTCGACGTGGCCCAGTGAATAGGCAATCGGGCTTCAAAACCGTAGTACGAAAGTTCGAATCTAAGTTGTTCCGTCTACATTGAATATGTTGACTAATATCCTTGTAAAAGGTATGAAGGGCCATCTTCCCTCCAGCTATGGATTGAATAGTGTAATTTTTGGTTTTTACAAAACTGTGTGTATAAAAATAAAGTTTATCTTAAGAAATTGTTCTCGGCATTAGAATGACCAAAAAAAGTTGATATGCCGTTCAACACAAAACGAACAAAAATCAACAACCAACTTTTTGTGTTACTCAGTCATTTTAATACGACTACTTATTTGCGTTATACTCATTTCCTTCAGCTATGGGTTAAATAAGCTACAAGAAGGAAATTACTGTAAAAGTAAATCAAACTTACCAAAAAGGTAGCTTCTAAAACTCCACTTATACATGTGTATATTGTATATTGTGTATAGAATGATTGTTCTCGGCATTAAATGACCTAATAAGTAAAACACTAACAAACATCATGCGGATATAGAGCAATAATGTGGATTCTAAACAGGGTCGCTATAATCCATTCGGTACCCTCACTTTTTCTATTCACACACACCTTATCTGCTTATATGTCCATTGGCTTTGATCAAGCTGATAAATTCTGTTCTGGCCATTTGGTCTGTACCCTTTTGGCCAAGCGTTTCCGGTTAACGACAAGAAACGGTCAAGTACCAAGTCCAATCAAACAAAGAATTTTTACTTCATCGTCGCCATTACCACTACCATCATTTCACGCAGAATCTGAAGTAGTTGCAGGTCGCAGCAATGGCGGCGGCGGACGCGACACAGCGGCGGCGAAAATGGCGGCATTAACAGCAATAACAGAAACAGAAAAAAATAAACACTTCCAGGCCAGAAGTGGTGAGGGTGGTTGAGGGAGACTTCCTGTGTTGATTGACTTGTTTTATTCGAACCTTCTGTAATTCAATGCCAGCGGCAACTCTATTCGTGATACACAATGGAATTGGAGTTGTAGCTCCTACTCATTGCTCTATTTTCCATTTATCAAATATAAAATGTACGTGTACATAATTTCGTAGATATACATAAATATGACGACATGTAAATATGAAATAATCTACATTTACATATCAACACATACATACATGCAAAAACACACACACACACATACAAATCTCATTTGCTCTTGTTCACTATAAAACACAAACGCGCACACACACATATATAAGATATATATATATATATATTGCAATTTTGCAATCTGTAGACAAGCTTGTTTCGGAGTTCACTCCTCGTCAGTACAGCTACCCAAACCTCAGGATCGCCTTTAGCCTGGATCGAAACCCTCACAGACACAGTGCCTTATCCACTTGGCCGCCAGCTCGCCTAGCAAATTGTAATCCAAACCACGATGTCAACCCAATCAGAGTGCTCCACTCCATACACTGAAAGAGCAGGGGAGATTTGCTTAGTAGCTTAAGTAGTGGGAGTGGACAAGTTACAATTCAAAGTGCTAAACATCAGGAGATAGAACGTACATAAAATATATTTTGCAATCTGTAGACAAGCTTTTTTTCGGAGTTCACTCCTCGTTAGTACAGCTACGCAAACCCCAGGATCGCATTTGGCCAGGATATTACCATTCACCTAAATGAGCTGCTTTCCCTAGTTAATATATATATATAAATTAATCTAAGTAATAAGATTGTTTAAAATCATAGTTAGAGTGCTCAATAACAGTGATAGAGCATGTATATTAGTAAATCGTAGACACGAGGTCAACAGCCTTCGGCAACTGTCAGCTTCTCGCCTGCGCTTTAGGCCTGATGACCATGTAGGCAAAAAACTGACAGTTACCGAAGGCTGTTGACTCCGTGTTTACCCTTCACTAATATATATTATTATTATAAAAACAATGACACAACGCCACCATTCATTACAGCATATATATATATATATATATATATATATATATGTCTGTTGTTTAGTTCCATACACACTTTTAGAGTGTTTGAATATCTTTCATACTTTTCATTTATTCCATTATATAATCGCTTTTTTATTCGCGTTCAATTGCCCCCCTACTTAAGTATTTCGTTTTTAGAG
>JAUZSX010307787.1:0-12504 GCA_034780655.1 Idiosepius hallami | reverse complement strand
CTTTTTGTTAAAAGAATATTCTGTATGCAAAGAATATGCTTACATAAAAAGAATATTCTTGTCACAGCTCTAATCATCACCACCACCATCATTATCATTATAGTCTATCCACTGAGCCACGTCGACTGCTTCGGAACCGTACTATGCGGGTTCGAATCCAAGTTGTTCCGTCCACGTTAACATGTCGACTAATACCCTTGGGAAAGGTATGAAGCCTTATCCTCCCTCCAGCTATGGGTCTAATAGTGAAAGACCTCAACGGTGGTTGTGGTGGATGATGTCCACAGTGACACAACGGTATTGAAGGTGGGGAAGGCTGAAACAAGGGATGGCCTCCAGTAGACCATCGCACTCATGAGGAGGACTGGTGTAATCAGGGAGGTGTTAGACAGTGGAAACAGGAGCCGAGAAAAGAGAAAACGAAAAGGTATGGAAAAATAAAGAAAGGAAAAAAAAACGGGCTAAATGTACATGTTCGGTTGGTGGGGCCTGGAGTCACTAACTGCAATGGATACTCAAGTGCCGGAGGAGACTTGTTGTCACTATGCCTTTTAGACACTCCACCAGCGCGTAATTATGAATTTTTTACTACTTACTTTACGCGAGGGTTACGTTCCTAAATGGCTCACATAAAGTGATTTTTCGCAGAATGTGAATTTGATATATCTGTGCTGAACTAAAGGGTATCAAGGGTAACGAATTGGGGATGGGTAATATAGGGCGGGCCAAAAGTCGTTTCGGGTTTTCCACATATTAATCAACTTTTCATATGCCTTTAGCACTCTACCCCAAAAGTCACCTTCTAAGAAGACCACTCCCCTCAACCGTTAATGAATTCAAACTGTATGTTTTTCTCCACTAGAAATGCTGTTATAATATACAACACAGCTTCTAATTAATTCTAAAATTAATAATAACTACGTATATATATATTTAGCAAATTGAGAGCATCATATTAAAAACCTTAAGCGACTTTTGGTCCACCCTGTATAAACTAACTGGTAACAATAAACACGTTATATTTCTTATTTTCTTGTTAAATGATATGACATTCATCAATAGGCTTTTGGAAGAAAAACCAAAATTAATAAAAACTTAACTGAACTTAAAGAAACAAGCCGAGCGTGCGTGGTCCCCCTCTGTGTGTGAGTCAATTTATCACACTTAGCTCTATAAGTCCCCGAGGGACACAAAACAGATTTTTCCCGGGCTAAACACATTTTGGTCAAGTTTCAGAAAAATTGAATAGATGGATAAAAAATTATAGGCCAGAAAAGGTTATTTTTGGCTGTCTGGGGGCATTTTGACCGCCTGGAGGGCTAACGAGATTTTTTTTCAAAAATCGGAGAATGTCACTTTCTAACCTGACGAAAGTTACAACTTCATGCAAAATTTCAGAAAAATTGAACGGATGGTTGCAGAGAAAAACCCGAACGAACGAACATGCCTCAAAACATAGCACCCCCCTCTCATTAAATATCGGGGTACCAAAAAATGTTTTTTTTAGGATTCCCGTGTTGATGTTTGTTTTAAAAAAATATCAAGCAAATGAATTTCAGTTCATGATAATAAGAGGCGAGTCAACAGCTCGGATTACTTAGGTCTCCCTCGTAGAGAAACGGTTAAGTAGCCACTCGTTCGTTGGTTCACACAATTTGTGTAACATTATTCATCACTCGGTGTCAGTAAGCAGTTTTTCAACATTAACTGACTTTCTTTATATTGTTGACCTTGGAGTTTTGGGCCAATACAATGTTGATACCTCAATTTAAATATTTGACCTGAAACTAAAAGCAGTTTGTCTTTCTAAATAAATCCAACATGACAGGAATTCTGTTAAATTAATTTTAGATTCGACCAGGGTTTAATCCTTTGAACCCCGACTTATAAAAATTATTAAGTAGTCACTCAGAGTCGTGATATTAGGGGACGATATTAAAGCCAAAATTAGTGTGTATTCTTTTTGCCTTATGTTGTCAGGGTCCATATATCGGCCTCTTAGGGTCCAAAGAATTAAACAAGTATGTTTTTAAATAACTGACAAGAAATGTGAACCAAAAGTGCTTCTTTGAGTGCTGTTATATGATCAGTGGCATAGCAACTGAATTTGGAGCTCTGAGCAGTCGTCCAATTTGCTCGTTCCTGCTGACCGTTGATAATCCGTTAAAATTCAAAAAATGCCCTTAAAGTATTTATTTCCGCGTAACTAAAATGAACGCTCTAATTCTAGACAGCTGCTATTTGTTCTGGACTTTATTACACTCGTACTCGCATAACTATTTACAGTCCTCGTCAAAGAAAACCAAAAATTACCCCCCCCCACAAAAAAAAAGTATAATTCAAATTACAAAAAAAATCTTGAATTAAATTAACTGGCAACGTAAATGAGTCAAGACCGACCACGCAAACATGGAAAACTCAAAACAAAAACGTATAATTCAAATTAATCCTTTGAACCTCGACTTATCAAAATATCAGAGTTGTTATATTAGAAGAACATATTAAAAGACAAACTAATGGTGTATCTTCTTTCGCCTTATGTTTTCAAGGCCGATATATCAGCCTCTAAAGATTTAAAAATCCGAAAAACTCATTTTAGTAAGAAATTTCAGATTTTTTTCTATTTTGTTCCCCTTAAAATACTACCCCTTACCCCACCAGTGTATAAGATACTGGTTAAACAAAATTAACCCATTTTTCAATTAATAAAAATTACATTGAATGATTTTAATAGTATATGATTATCTTAAATAGCAGAAATTAAGTTTGATACGGAAATTGGTTGATATTACATTCAATCTATTCCAGTCTTGGTATTTGAAAAACATTACAGTATACAAAGGTCTATGCCATTCTAGATTTTTCATACGACATAGACTTTAGATACTTAAAGCTTTGTCACTCACAAGATATGATTATATACTTTATCAAACAATTTTTGAAAAGTGTTTTAACCATGGCATAACTATAAAAAGAACGTAGTAGGTAATTTTCAACCCAATATCTAAAACAATATCAACACACTGCAGTTTTATGCTCTATCAAGGATGTTTAACATTATTTTTCTATATACACAAGAATAAATGATAAATGACGTATAAATTAAGTGAATCTTAAATAATATTTATCTCTTGAATTCTCTTTTTAGTTTTCTTTATTCCTTTCTCGTATTTCGTCTAACCTTGAACCTCGCCAGTCCAAACTTTAATAACGTATGAGGTTTTACTGTAATAATAAAAGACATGGCTGGTCTGTTAGGTGATGATGTTTGATACTTTTTTTGGTTTTATAACCTGTAAAAGGTTGGTGAAAAAAAAAATATACGGTCATTTTTCTTAGTGAAGTTTCTATGAATAAGGTTTATACACTTTCAAGATTACAGAAATACCATTTTTATGATGATGAAAAAAAAGTCCCTGTTTATAAAAAATTCATTTACAACGAAAAACAAATGTTATTTCAAAATTCACAAGAAAACCAATGAAATAATTTAAAACTTACATAAATGAGTGAACTAAACATTGTTAGACTTACCGAGAATAGGCTTTAGAGAAAAAGTAAAGCATTTTCAATTGATACCAGGCCATTTTTTTATCGTTGAAAACCGGGTGCACTGGTGGTGGTGCACTCCTGCTCGGATTTGTTAAATAATATGGACGTTCTAGTCTCGTTAGATCTCGCTAGACGAGAAATCGTGTCTATAAAATAAACTGTTTTTAGAATTTCGTTCTTTATATTTTTGCCTTCTTCAATGAAGGGTTTTTTTTTTTTTAAAAACTCTGAAAAGTAACCAATAAGTTACTTTTGCAAGGAAAGATTTTGATTTTAAGCAATGACATGAATTTTGTTGCAAGCCTTTATAGTTTCTTTCCCATCTTGTTTATTAGTCGATAATTTTAACAGATTTAAACTATTTGGAAAGAGAGTTCCATTTAATTTTTTATAAACGATTGTTGAAATTGAGCTTTGTTGTAATAACAAAGGATAGTTTATTTCTACATGAACGTACAACCAGGGGTGGGTAATTAAATTAGACAGACCGATAGATATATAGTTTAGATTGATAAGCAGATAACGGATAGATTAGACAGACCGATAGATTAGAGAGACAAGCAGACATACAAAAGGAGAACGGAAAATTTTAGTACAGGGCAATTTTTGCTAAAATAATCATTTTGCCAGGATAAATCTTAATGCACGTACGCGACCTCCCTACTTTAATATGGTATATATATTAAAAGCAGAATGGTTAGACAAACCAATTAGAGTCACTTACGACTGATCATTGCAGCATATTTCAGAAATAATCATTTATAAGCTTTCTTTGGATAGGTTATCTAATCATCATTTTGACAATTTCACCGCTACTCCTTTGCCCACGTTCCACAAGCAATTCTAAAAGAAAATAGTAATAATCCAACCTACATATTTTATTACAGAAAACTAGCACCAGTGTTTTACAGCATTATTTCTAATGACCATAACTTCGACTCAGAATTTACATTGCTAGTGTTTGCATGCTAGAGCCAACTCCAATGATGTACAGGGTGATTTGCATGACAGAATCATTAAAATTGACATGCACAATTTGTACTCCAACAGATACACTTTCTAGTGGTGTGAGAAAAACGTATGTGTCCGTACTTAGCCAGCTGAAGCAAGAAAAACTATAATCCCCATAGCTTGATGCCGACGTGATAATATTCACATTTCAAATATTTTTCCCTGCAAATAAGCTGAACCCTAAATATTAGATTATAAGCTGTTGAATAAGACATTCTTTTCCATTTTACACTAAACATGTTTTCCATTTTTGACTGTTATTGGTGAGAAAATACGGTATCTTACTTTCCAGTGAATTTTCAAACAAAATCCGAATAATTTGAAAAACTAAAGTCAGGGGAGGTAACTACATAAACCTAATAATTATGGCTAAAAGCACAAGGATATTTTAATTGTTAATCCCATTCCTATGATTAAAAAATTCCAATATACAAAATCGTTTCATTAAAATGTCTCACAAGAGACCATCAAAATTAAGTTATTTTGGATAAATACTTTCATTAATTGTATCTTCAATAAATGTTACTCTTTGGAATCAATGGGGGTTTTTGGAAAAATTTATTTGAATCTAAATTATTCAAAAACCAACCTTCCTGAAACCCTGCTAACTGTGGATTAACACTAATATTTATATAATTGATGAATTGCTATGACAGAACAAATTGTATTAGTTTAACAGACATTCCTTTTCTAACATAAAAGGATTGATTTTCTTTGTAAAAATTCTAAAACAAATTTATTCAGAGGCCTTTAAGCCATAGGCAAAATACAGGTCCATGTATACAAGCTAACAATGCCATTTATACAGAGGGGGTTAGTTTTTAAGAATCTTATTTGTATAGAATTTTTTTAACTACTGCCCTCAAGCTTTCTGACTGTAACTGAAATTTGAAGTTTTTGTTTTTTTTCCCACCAGAACATTAAAAACCAAGATTCAATTCACAATTAGTTTTTAGTTTAAACTAATGTTAATAAGGGCAAAGATAAATTTGGGGCTTCTTTACTACAAAACCCCATTGTTGTTCAAAATGAGTAACAAAAAGATCAAGTAAATGAATTTTACATGAAATATGAAAACTTGGAATAAGGATTTTTTTAAAATCTTTTCTTTGAGAAATATTTGCAAGTTTTTAAAAGCAAACAACATAAAACCAAAATATGGGAAAGATATTTTTAATTTTTGCTTATAGAAGTACAAGCTTTTACTTTTTCTGGGCATCTTCATCACGGTAAGACTTGAGTAAATCAGCTTTCTTTTGGGCAATGCGCTCTTCACGTCTTTTACGGGCCTCCTTGACCTTTGTCCTGCGGGCTTCAGCTTGGTCACTAAACAAGCAAATGAAAACAGGGTTTTAATACAAAATCAAATATCTAAAAAAAAAAATGCTAATGCAAATTTTATGGTTAAAAAAAAATAAAAATTTATCATATAATTTCATTTGATAGAAAAATAAACTATTGATTGTGAAGACTGATTTATCCACACAAAGTGTTGAATTTTTTTAAAAAGAAAACTAATAATAAATATATTTATAAATCTGAAGACTGTTGATTGAAAAAAAAAAAAAAGTACCTGAGCAGTTTGGATCTCTGCTTCTCGGCCTTCTTCTTGTGAATATGTTCCATCAAGACACGTTTGTTCTTGAAAATGTTACCTTTGCATTTCAAGTAAAGATCATGATACCTGTAAAACAATTTTTACAATATAATGAATACAGGTTAAGAAAAAAAAAAACAGTACAAAAAGAAGTCTTATCTAGATGTATACTAGCTTTGACAAAAATTATATTTATAAGCAGAACCCATGTAAATGACATGGTTACAGATATTTTAATCCCTTATACTGGCTAAGGTCGATTTAAAAACTATCTTTATAGTGTTATCCTATGTTTGAAGTAAAAACCAGTTACATGCATGCAAAAAATTCATTAATATTGATAGATTAAAAAAACTTATTATAGATCAGAAAATAATATAATTCTGCTGGTTCTGATGTGTTACAAAAGAGATGGTAAGGGAATCTGAGTAATCAGAGATAGATGGCTAAGCTATCCAAATACACTTAAACATTGCTACAGCCATATCATGTGGGCTGTGATGGAAATAGAATTTTGAAAGATGGATAAACATTATCAAGAAAAAGAACAATGTGAAAGGTTAACGATTAGAAAAACTCAAATTATATGAGACATTTGAGCAAGAAACTGTGAGACTACAAAATGTTTTTGTAATCTCAGCAAGTTTTCTTGTGAGACTACTAGTCTGTAAGGTAGGTTATTATTCATTTGAGAAAACTTTGGCTTTAATTTACTCTTTAAATTTTGAATGTTTCTAGATAAAAATTATATTTTCATATTTCTAGTGAAGTCTCGATTCAAAGGATATATAGATTATTTATTGATTTTATATATTTATCATTTCTAATTAAAAAGATCTTAGAAAACAGCTCTTAATCTATTTTTCAAATAAAAATAGCCTTAATCTTTCACTACTAAAAAAATAACTTACAGATGTTTATCAATTTTCTTAGATTCTCTGTACTTTTTCAACAGTCTTCGTAAGACCCGCTGTCGACGAATCCAAAGAATTTTCTGTGGCATACGAGCATTGGCAGTACCCTTCCTTTTACCGGGTCCCATGTGACGCCCCTTTCTTCTGGCAATCTTGTTCTTCCTAACACGAGCCCTAGAGTGGACACGCACAGGCTTGCGGATGATCAAACCATCTTTAACCAGCTTACGGATATTCTGTCCTGAAGAGGAGAAAAAAAAAATTAATGGAATTTCAACATTCCATTCAATAAACAAAAGTAAATATTCATAAACTATAAGATTAGAGCATAACAGTAAGTGCACCTTAGATGAAGAACAGAATTTAACCTTTGGATCCTGAGCTAGCAAAATTATCAACAACCAAATAAAAATGTGTTCTATGGTTGCCAAGGCCGATATATTGGTCGTTCTGAAGCCAAAGGATTAAGCAAGTCTTTCTGCCCTTAACTAATACTAAAAGGACCCAAGCGCTATATCCGAGTTATCAGGTTCGATACACATCTTTCCTTTGGTTAAAATTTCATAAACATTTTTTTAATTTACGATGTTTAAATATAACCACTCCTCTAATTCTGCAAATATTTTAGCTAGAATCACAAAAACCATTCCATGAATATTCACTTTTAAAGAATTTATCTAATTTCTACATTGCCGCGTTTTGTTTTAAAAACATTATATCATATACATATAAACACATTAAAAGTATCCGGATGGTCACAATTCCATTTAAAAAACTCTGGGTGGTGAGAATGTTTTAAATGGACTCTGTATTTAAAGTATTTAGACTGCTTTTACTATTTTTATTACAATATATGGCTGATGTATAGTTACAATTACTTTTTAAACAAAACCTGGTTTGAATTGACTATTAATCAACTATGATTAGGTATAATTGCCTTTAGGGTGGAATTGTAATGCTTACATGAGTGAATTTTATGAACAATTTTATTTTAGTATATAGGATAACAATTACTTATTCCTACCATGTACGACTTTTAAACCTAGTTTACATTGAATTTCATCAATTTTGATCTAATTTATGTTAGTTATTTGTTTATATCGAGATTATAAAATTACCTATCACATCAGATTTGTAAAAAAGTTATACTTAACTCGTTAGATTGGATAAGCAGTTTTAAATTAATGAACAGTAAAAATACTTGATAAAGTTAAAATATACAAAATTAATAAAAATATTTAAAAATTGTAAATCAGAATTTAAAAATTTCTTTTTAAAATTATACCAGTATATCAACTCTTAGTTATTTAAAGCTGAAAAAAATTGTGGTTTTATTTTTTTTGGTGTTGATCTTTCAGTACGGATGTTGCGATTTGATTAGCGTTATTTGCAAGTTTGGACAGTTTTTCTTTGTCCGTATTTTGTTGTATAGGTTTATTTCTTTTTAATTTGTGTATGTTGGAGATACAATGAAATTCGTTAGAATGTTTTTATTGCATAAGGTTTTTGACATCAGATACAAATTGGTAATTCTTAATAGACATAAATGGACGATAGAAGTGTCTAATATCGAGTCATTTATAGACTTTACCCCACAATGATTTAAACTTCTGCAACATTTTATATTTTTTAAAGAGAAGTTTAAAAAATTAATTTTAAGATACCTTTTAAAAATAATACTTAAAATATAGATCAGTTTTTATTATGTAATTTACCTCAATTTTCAACATTTTTAAAAGTGTTAAAAATAACTATCTTTTCAGTGATCTCCTTGAATCTTTTTTGATTTTTTTTTAGTGAGGTTGGTGGTTAATTTTCATTTATCAATGTATGAATAAAATATTCTAAATATTTAAGTAGTAGGAATAAATTTTTACCAGATTTGAAAATAGTTATTTTAATTGTTTTTTTTAAATGTATATTGTGCACATGTTTAAGGGTCTTTGGATAAAAACTTAATTTAAACATAAAAATCTGTAATTTGAATGTATTGAGGTGTAAAATTCAATGAATACATTAATTATCCATAACAATTAAAACATATCTTTGGAATAATAAAAGTTTATACATATTCTAATTAACAAAAAATAAATGGTTTTACTCCTATACATATTTGTTTTAAAAAATGGTTAGGTTTCCAGATAAAAATACTGGATGAGGCAAAAATAACCGGTGTTTTGTATATGGATCTGTTCTATATTCAAAATACATCAAGTTTTTGAATAGAGATATGTAAAAAGTAACAAGTCACCAAAAATAGACACTCCATGAAAGATATTCCACACCTGACTTCATCAATTGGCAAACCTTTTAGGATAAACATATAGATCCTTAGAAATATAAGGATTATATCAGATAAAAATATTTACAAACTAAAATTAAAGCTAAAAATAAAGTATTGAAGAAACTTTACCTTACACATGTTAAGTATTAGTTTAATTCGATTACTACACACAAAACATCATTTGGTTGTTCTTTAATTAAAAATAAAATGATTTTGTTTTTGAACTTAAAACAAAAGCTTCACTAAATGCCCATGATTAATGTTTTAGGCCTAAATGATATAAAAAATAGAATCTTACTGGAATTTGCATTTGCAATTTCGCTGGTTTCATTAGGATCAAGCCACACTTTGTTGCGACCACATTTCAGAACAGCGGATGCTAACCGCTTCTGTAGACGGAGGTTGCTGAAATGAAAAATAAATTCCATATAATAGTTGAATACCATTCAACAGTATCGAGATTTTTAAAAACGTAAATTTATTTAAAAAAAACAAAACAAAGTTTTAGATATAATAAAAATGGATCAAAATCAAGCTTTCATAAAATTAAGGCTAGTTCTTTCAATTAATAAAATACAACTAACTGCTTTCAAAGAAATGACATGTGCAACTGACACATTCCTTGGATCTTTTTTTAACAGAAAACTAATATTGCATAACTCTACAAGGCAAATATAATTTTCCAAATTTTCTTTTGGGACAAAATTGAAGATAAAATATATTTGATTAGTGAATTTAAAAAAATTATGTATGACACTTAAACCCAGTGTCAAAATATCACAGTTGGAACCTGAACTTGTAAGAAATATTTTCATGTTCAAATTTATTTTTACACTAGAAATAGATTTTTTTATAAGTAAACAGTTTTACAACTATTTTATTTTTGTGATTAAAAGACATTAAAGTTATTACAAAAAAAAAAGTGACAGAGATTCTGATAGGAGAGATCAATTTATTATATTGTTATTGCATTATACATAACAAAACCCCCAAAATCTTACACGTTTTAACCTAGTTTCTTATATAATTTGAAACTTAACTGTCAAATTAGTACCAAGTCCATTAAAGGAAAGAATGGTAAATCCTTAATTCAAGTGCAAACTCATTAGTAGACAAAAATATTTTTTTTGTAGATTTAGATGTGCTTTTATTAAAAAGATTTGATTCTATAGAAAATCATTATTTACCTCTCCTAAAAAACTATAGATTTGCTAAAAAATCTATCTCAAATCTGAATTTTAAAATAACCCGTTTACAATAATTTTCCAAAGAATATGACTAGCTATTGAAAAAAGATAGTTTCATAGTCAGGAGTGCATCCTTAGCAGTCAGACATCGAACAACAAAATCCACAAAAATTGAAGACCGTGATTGCACATCATGCATGCAGTCGCATTCAGAATGACTTATGACATAACGCCGTTCTAAATATTCCACTAATAAACATAAACCCTTGAATGAGCCCTAAGAATCTTTCAGCACTCCTGATAGTCTCTTAAGTCTAGATTTGCAGATAATTCGTATCCCTATTGTGTTAAAAAAAAAAAAAAAAAATGGAAATTTCGTCCATTCAAGGGGAAATAATCGAAAAAGAAAAGAAAAAAACTCATTTTTATTAATGTAAAAAAAAATTCTTTAAACGATATTTTTTTAATAAAAAATGACCGCATTCATAGACCTTTTGTCTTTTCTCGTTAAAAAAAATATTAGTTTTTATTAAAACATTACGTTGGTAAATTCTTTGTTGCCTAATTTCCCTGTAAGAGACGAAATAAAAATTTTAATTCCATTTTTTTTTAAACAACCCTAAAATGATAGACAGCTGATCCTTAAATATGCCAAAAATTCTTTCGTAAAAAAAAAAAAAAAAAAAAAATGCAATAAATTGAAAAAGTATTTTTCTTACTATTATCCTCATCCTTAATTTGTTTCACTACGTTTCCACCTTAGGTCTTTCTCAAGCATTAAGTTATTTATAATGTTTTAAACTATCTTTTGAAATCCAGTGCTGTTTTTATGTTTAATAAATGAAGGGTTTGTTTACGATGCAAGATGTTTCTTTAAGCTCTATCATCCACGTGTGTTTATTTTCATTTCTTACGGGTGATTTGTTTTTGGTGTCCTGCGTTTTTCGTTTACAATAAGTCTTAGTGATTCGTTATGTTTTTCGCATATTCTAATATAATTTAGTTAAGAAAATAATCATAAAAGTGATCCCTATACCTCATCAAGGATTACGAAAAATTTAATATTTTTAATTATTATCGAAATTCGATTATCTTTCTGAAAAAGTCAATTTTCCCAAAGCATCAAAAAACAGTTGAATTTGAGAGGTCCATTAATAATGAAGGAAAGAAAAGATATTTCTTAGTTTGGTATTTTCATCTACAATTGTGTTTTTCTCAAACTCAATATTGCAAATATTTTAATATTCATCGGAAAATAATCGGACTTAATAAAAAAGATTTTCCATGAAGACGAGAAATCTCGCCTTCTGTAGTTTTCACTTTTAAATTGAAAAGGTATAAGTATAACTTTTTATCACCGAAATGACTTGAATTCTGAATTATTTTAAAGCACAATAAATAAAATTTTGACCGAATTTCACAAATAACTTGCATTTAAAAAGTTTAAAACTTATAAGGGTTTGGTGAGCTTCAATGACAAAGTTATTCCAAAAAAAATATTGCAACCTTTTCTGTCATTTAAGGCCGGATACAATCTTTGTGTGAAATAAATTCTTTCGGACCCTATAAAGCCGATATATCGGCCCTGGACGATATAAGGCAAAAAGAAGACGTTAATATTTTGCTCTATGTTTCTATAATAACTGCTGAGTAACTACTTAGTAATTTTTATAAATAGGGGCCAAAGCGATTTATTATCGTTTTAAAATCCTGAATTTTTAAGGCAGTGTGTTTTACAACTATCCGTACCTTTCGAAAACGGACCATAAATCTGTCGGGGAAACTTTTTGCATTTTCACCGTCAAATTACATTAACTTTTTAGTCATGCGTGTTAAAGTTCTCTAAAATTGATTATTTTTTTTTATATTGAATAATTATTCTTTTTTTGTTTTATTTTGTTTGGTTTTGATTTGGGTTAGGGTTAAATAAATAGTTCTAATTTATTTAAATATTTTCTT
>JAUZSX010307786.1:0-26640 GCA_034780655.1 Idiosepius hallami | reverse complement strand
ATTCAAGCAAGGATAGATCTACAGATTGATTCCTATCAGCATCATTATATATATATATATATATATATATATATATTTAGCAAATTGACAGCATCATATTAAAAATCAAAAGCAACTTTTGGCCCACCCTGTATATATTAATCTGTAGAGTGAGATTGCTTATATTTATAGTTAGAGTGCTCAATATCAGTGATTGAGCCTGTATGCTATAGGTAGACATGGAGTCAATGGCCTTCAGTGACTGTCAGTTTCTTCCCTGCGCGGCCATATGACCAAAAAAGCCTTTTTAGTCTGATGACTGCTCAGGCGAAAAATTGACAGTCACTGAAGCCCTTTGAGTGTGTCTACACTTGCGTGTGTGTGTGTGCACACACACGCAACGCACATACACAGAAAAAATATCTATAGTTTAGAATATTTTGACCATTTTCTCATAACTTAAAGCTCATACCTTACCAAGTTTTGAGAAAAATCACATTTTAAAAGACAAAAGTATTTATATACATATACTTTATAAATATTAAAAAATATTTAATAGTTTTCATAAAATTAATTATGATTATTTTGAAACGCATGGATTTATCTTTAAGCAATGATTTAAGATTTGGAGAATATCAACAACAAATATTTTCTTGTTTTTTATATTATTGGAAGTTTTGTCGTCATTAAGTGACAACAAAAAGTTTACCAGCAGATATTAATGTTGAATTTATAGAATACAGAATAAAAGGGCTGAGTAAAGAATAAAAAAAGTAAATTTACTTCTATCCAATTTGAAATTATTTTTTCTGTATGAATAAATTATTCTTTTGCATAAATTACTTGTTAGCTTGTTTTTAACTGATTCGGAAAATCTAGTTTATTCCAAATTTTTTGCTTTGCTCAAAACCACCCCCCTTAAAAAACTGGGATCCTCAAGAAATAGACATTAACACACAAACACACACACAAAAAAAATATTGACATTTTAGAATGGTTTTATTTTGTTTTTAGAAATGTCCGTCGTTGGTAAGATGCCAATAACATTTTGTGAAGAAAGGTTTTTAAAAGAAAATGGGTTTGTCAGAAAGTCGTCTACATTTTTGTTTTATCATCAAACTCCATCTGTTAAGGGACTGCCCAGGATAGAAAGGTTAAGTAGGCACAGGAAGCTCCTACTTCTTCATACCACCCTTTACCCCTCAGAGATATCCCCAGTCTTGCTTGCTTTAACCACAAACGATTATCAACTTATAGATCTAAGAATTTAGTCCTGAAGTTCACCATAGAAAGCCAGTAAGCGTCTATGAGGGGAGAAAAGAATGCTCCCTACCTCGATTTAAAAGGGACTCTACAACACACAAACACCAGTTTTTTTTTTTGTTTTTTTTTTTAAATATTCAAAGCTACAAATACGTTAAACGGTAAAATCAGAAATTTCATAACCACCAGTGAAAAAGCATCAATACAATCGACACAAATGAAATTGTATCTTAAAGTATTTGTTCCCAGGTTTTTTTTTTTTTTCAAATTTGTAAGTCCTGTCATCACCCAGTCATTAAGCTTCTCTAGAAATTAGACTACCTTCATCTTTTGGTCTGATAAATAAACCCCTTGCATTATTTGCCCAAGAAGTTGGTTTAGAAGGTGTAAATATAATTATTTTTTTTATTAAAGACAAACTGTACATGAAATGTTTGGAGGTTTTCATATTTTTTGTTGTTGTTAAATTTTCGAAATAAAATAAAAATAGGTCGACAACGACGACGACACTGATGTTATTTCATCCGTGCGTGTCCCCCAACATCAAAAAAGTAACGGAAAAATAAAATAAAAAGCCATCAGTCAGTGCATGTTCTGTGCTGACTGCTGCTTTCAATCATGCACATATTGAAAAAACACGTAAAAAGGAAAATTGGAATTTAGTTTTGTGACATTAAAATAAAAACTAATCTATTGTTTTAACAAATGACATTAAACTTTAATGCAACAGAAATTATAACGGGACGAATGGCAGTCTTACGGCACTGACACTCACTGGCATTTTCTTAGAGTGTGTATGTTTGTGTGCCGTCGTAAATTTACATTTTTAAAAAAATATTTAACCTAAATTAAATTACTATATACACTGGTTGCAGATAGTGTGGGTGTGGGTGACTCCGTGGCCCTGGCTGGACATCGAACCGAACCGCACCACCGCACCCGGCGCACCAGCACGCTACGCACGCACCAACCACGCACACACACACACCACTATACAAAAAATACAAATTTCATAAATTATTTTTGAATAATAATAGTAATAATGTTTAAAAAGTAATTTTCATTAATTTCTTAAAAGTTTAACTTGTTAAGTCAACTGAACTGAACTGCCCCCCCAACTCTTTAGATGTTGATATTTTTTTTAAAGAGGGATACTCTGAAAGTTTAAGTTTTGTGTTCAATCAATAATAAATAAGAATGGGTTGAAAGATGTCAGACAAAAATTTAAATTCTCACTTTAGGTCACATGACTGAAAATTAAATTCATAAAATAAAGTTTAAGGCATTTTTGGAATAACTGGTCCTAGAAACAGATGTTTAAAACAAATGATGAAACCAAAACCATCATCCTTCAACTTGAAGGGTCCCAGTGGGACATCCCCCCCCCCACTGAAATCATGCCTCATTGCTGTGAGAAAACTACGACTAAGAAAATAAAAGTTGAAGGATTATTTATCCACCAAGTATCAACATTCACGAGATTTTACGTTGGTTTAATGGGAGGTGGGTGAGGTGAGGTAGGTACTTACTGAGGTAGGTACTATTGGTACTACGGAGGTAGTTTGCAGAACACAAGAAAAATTTAAAGGAATTTAAAAAAGGTGAAATAAATCAAGTTAACTCAAAACAACATTTATTCAATTTGTTTTTTTTTTAAATTTAAAGATTTTAATTTGCATATTAGAAAAAAAAGAGGATTATTTGTAATCTAAGATTAAACACATTCATTGGATTATCGCTATCTTTTTCCGTATAAAAATCTAAATCCGAGCCAATAGTTTGAAAAAAAAACAAACTTTTAAAGTTAAATCAAAACAAATGAATGAATGAATGACATTGCACTCTGCTTTGCATGTAATGAAATTTTGAAATTTTTTCATCCTATATTCAAAACGTGTGTCAATGATGATGATTAATAACTTTTCAAATTACTGAAAAAGTAGCAGTGCCAAAAGAGTGAGATTTTATTGCTTACACCTGTATGGAAAAAGTTAAGAGTAGTACTTCTTCGTCCAGCATCATCATTATCAATACTTTACTTTACGCACTGCCACTGAGTGTTCATAACGAAATCGTTTGTAACAAGGAGGGGGACAATATTTAATTGTTAATTTTAAATTGTTTTACTAGTAAAATAAAAAAAAAACTACAACTTAAAATTTAAGAAAATTCTGTTAACTTCTTTGATGGATTATTCGAAAATTATATATTTGGGTGGGAATAATCCCTTGAGCAGAGAAAAAAATGTTAGGGTGGGAGTACAAAAGGTTTGTTGGAAAATATCCTAACAAACATTATAAAATTTTAAAAAAGATGGGAAAATGACTTATTGTTAAAAAAAAAAAAAAAAGAAAAAGAAAAAAGACTGCCTTTGAATTGCCACTACCAGTCATTATCCACCTCCATCCCGACAAGAGGGGAAACGCAACAACGACCAAACAACGCATTCACCACCACTGACTTCATTTTATTATTTTAAGGTGCCACCAACAAGCTGCCAAGCCTTTTCTGTGCAAGTACGGGAGAAGAAGAAGGAGTCATCAATTAAATAATAGAGGAGAAAAAAAAAAATAATATTTCAGGTTTGGGAGAGAAAAAAAAAATTCTACTTAAAACACTAAAGCCTTACTGGAGAGAGAGAAAACAGAAACTGCTCATTTTTCTAAATTCATTTTGTATTGTGAAAAAGGGTTTTATAATTTCAATAAATGAACCGTTGAATTTATTTTTCGATTTCTCCTTTTTGGTTGAAAGGACAAAAACTTAGTTATTTTGTTTTTCCAGGGAGAGAAAGACAAACTTGTTGTTGTGGAATTAAAGAAGTGTGTGCCCTCCAGTCCACTCCACTACTCTCCTCTGCTGTATACAACTCTGCCTACCTAACCCAATTTTAATCAATATCATTTATTTATATGAAAATAATCTTAGGTCAGAAAAGACAGGTACTTAAAATTTTAATAATTAAAAAAAAAACTTTTTTGTTCCCACATTTTTATTTTATTGTTTAAAATAAGATTAAAAAGGACTAAAATTAAATTAAAAAACTGAGTAAAAACGTTATTCTCCATCACTTACACACAGAAAAACTCTATCGCTTACGCTTAGTTGATTAAAATTGAGCTAAAGAAAGAAAATATTTAGGATATTATTAAAACAAGTGCTTGCTTGTGAGTCCCATTAACTGAAATTACTCGCACTCCCTTTTCTACTCGGCAATGTCTTAAAAGAAAAGTTATAACTTAACTCTTATAAGCTTATGCTCCAAAATAAAAGGTAAGGTCGTTTAATCAATGAATATTCCGAAATCAAATGGAAGTAAAAGATATTTAATGTAAAAGAAAAACTTACCAATATTGACAATTCGGATCCCTTCATCTTCCTCAAGGAACTTAAGCACCATGGTGACATTTTCAAGCTTTTGAGTACGAAAGGTTGGTTTCTTGTTGATGTGTTTGAATTTCTTACTGGAAAGGACCTCGACCAGACCAATAAGTCTTAGACCGTCCGATAAGTCCGTTTCCAGGTCGATTACTTGTTTGCCAACGGTCTTCAGGTGCTCGTTAGCCCATCTTGTGAAGGTGTTCTTTTGAATAAGCTTCCACTGTGCATCATCGGCAAGGTCCCGTTCGGTGATCGGCATTTCCTCGTCGTCCTCGTCGTCGTAATACTCCTCCTCGTCGTAAGCCTCGTTTTGACTCATTTTGAAAGATTTGTTCGCCTTTTATAACACTGACTACCGGAAAATACCGAAAGTTTACGGAAATCAACTTTTTTCACGTTGGCTTGTTTTTGTTAGTTTTTGTTTAGTTTTTAATTCACGTCGTCTGCTATTTCTTAGATTTCCGTCAAAAATAGAACCTCTTTTCTAAATATTTGATGGCCGTTTCGTTGCACCTTTCTTTTTCGTATATCACCAAAAGTGTTGTGTTGATGTCTTGGCCTTAAAAGAGAAAAAAATATAACAAATATCATATTAAAATTTGAAAAATTAAATTTTTATCTTAATTTTGAAACTAAAGTAATTTTAGAAATTTAAGTTGAGTAGGCGTTAAAAATAAACCTTCTTTACACGAAAGAATTTATCCGGAAAAAAACAAAAATAACAAATTTTCTCAAACTTTTAGAGCAACTTTGAATTTTATACATTAACATTCATTCTAAATTAAAGATAATTTTAAATATATTATGTTTTAAATCTATTTTAATGACTGAGGAAGAAGGATCGAAAATTATTTTGTTCTTTAAATAAAACATAAAATATAAATTTAACATTTATTCATTCACAAAAAAAGAAAAAAAAACTGATAATATTTTTTAAAAAGATTTAAAAACTAATGTCATAAAGTAAATCTTAGATGAACCAAATGATTTCAAATATCTCTATTTAATTTTAATGAATAATTTCTCTTTCTGTAAAAGAAATTAAAGCACTGACTGAGTGGTAATGAATGTTGTTTGACCTTATCATACATGACATGCATGCAGTGTCATGTTGTTGGTGGCAAATTGCAACAACGATGTAATGAATGAAAAAGGCCTTTCTGCTCAACAACTCAGCAACTAACTCACCCATATGGGGTGGGGAACCGGCCAGAGTAACTGAGTAAATTATTACCAAAGGTCAGTGGTGGTGGGGGGAGCGCAATCTTACGACCGGCAAAAACTGTTACGCCACCCCCACCCCACACCACTACTGTCTTTGCTTTTGTTGAGTTTCCCCTAATGATTGTTTTTTTTAATGTCAATAACTGACAATAAACACCTTTAAGCACCAGCACCAGCAGCACTGACCACAACCATATCACCACCATTATTATACCACCTTATGTGATTTTTTTTTTTGGGGGGGGGGAGAAGACGAGAGGAGGGTAAAGTTTGTTGACTAAACAGAATAAGAATAGAAATTTGATTTTCGTTCCGTTTTTCTTTTATTTTTATAATGCTAAATAAATTTTTTCAGGTGCTAAATAAATCCCAAAAAAAAAGGAAAAAAAGAAGAAAAACAATAGATCTAGGACAAACTTAAACCGTAAAACCCTAACCTCAAACCAATTTGATGATAACTGAAACGAAAATGAAATTTCCATTCCATCTTTTAAACAACACAAAATAGAACGTTATTAACAAATGATACCAAAAATAATATATGGTCACTCGTTTTAAAACTTTATCTTATTCTATTTTTGGGAAAAAGAAAACACACACACACACAGGCACACACAGGCACACACAGGCACAGGCACATATATGCACAAACACATACACACAAGCAAGGCAAAAGCACTCAAGGCACACATAGGTACTCACACAGTCACACCCATACACATACACATACATATACACACACACACTGAATTAATGATTTTGCTTGCCTTTCTTCTTCATGAAAGAGAAGAACTACTCTAAAGGTGATGATGATTATGATGATGATGGTCGTTTATAAAGGATGAAATAATTTCCAAGGTTTTTTTTATAGTCCCTAGTCCCACCCCAGGCAGGCATCCTTTTCTCGGCGTGAGTGAATCTCGAACTCACAGTTCACATTTTTTTTGTCATCAGCAACCAGAAAGAAAAATCATAATTTTAATCCATAATTTTAAGGTACGGAGGCAGGGACACAACAAAGAAGAAAATAAGTTTTAGTTAATAAACAAAAATATCATCAACAACAAAAATACAAAAAAAAAAACTTCAATCTTTTTTTTTTTTCATTTATTTTTTTCTAGTTTGACATTAATTGACCATTTGTTGAAGTAAAATCGTTGAGTGGAACGAAATGTCGAACAACAGGTTTTATTTTATTTTTTAATGAAACCAATTCATCTTTGTCCACAAAAATGACATTATTGATAAATAAATTCAATATTATATTGTATTATAAAAGTAAACAAAAACTCTACTGGGTAAAACTGTTTAGTGTTTGAGTGTACTGTTTAGTGTTTTTTAGTGTTTTTTCTCTCTTTTCATCTCTTTCTCTCTCTCTCTCTCTCTCTCTCTCTCTCTCTCTTTCTCACTCTTTCTCTCTCTGCGAGTTGATAGTTTGAATTGTTAGAGATTATTGTTTACAGTGGAGTGGACAGTGACCACACACACCCTGAGGCACGCACGCAATCAAAAACAAAATAGCCTCCCCAAAACACACACACATACACAAACACACACACACACACACACAGTATTCTTTCTCCCCCATCATCGCTGGCTCTGTCTGTACTATGCCATAAATTTTAGTTTGCTACAGCAACAAAATTAGTACCACTACTAGTAACCACTATCACCCCACAAACACAATAATACCAATGTAGTTTGAAGTAAGTTCATAGTTCTCAAAGTAAGTTTCTTAGTTCTCTTCAAATGTGAAAAAAAAAAATCAACGTGGATGAAGAAGCTGCCGGTCGGTGTACGGTGTGGGTGTGCGTGTGTTCTGTCAAAACGCGTTTTTCTATTTAACGTATTTTTTTTAGAACTTCTACCTTCACTTGAAAAAAAAAAGATCTTCGAACCAAAGAGAGAAAATTCCGAAAACATTTCCTATAACTATATATTTAAAAAAAACAAATAAATAAATAAAGGGGGGGGAGGGTGAGTCTGTAATGAAAAAAATACATTTAAGAAAAATTAATTTGGTAGCCGTTATTTTTAGTTTTTAATTTCATTTTTTTAACTGAAGACAAGAGAAAGAGAGATTCGTTGATTTTTAAATAAATATCGGAAAATAGAACCATTTTAGACTTTCTTCACTTAAATTTACTTTATCAAACACTTCAGAAGCTTTTTTTTTTTCTTTACACAATAAATAGATAATTGAAAAACTCATAAATTAAGCATGATGAACGATTTGAGAAATAATTAACAACAAAGTTCAAGAAGTTTTAAGAATAACAACACAAACAGTACTAGTAGTACATTATTAGTTAGTCCTCCCTCCTCTGGGACGTTGTGGCCGCTTTTTACAAAGTTGTTGCAGGCGGCGCTTATAAGCAATTTACCCCTCCCCCTCCGAAAAAAACCCCCAAAAAAACCCAAAAACAAAACAAACAAAAAAAACTGTAGAAATTTAATTAAAAATAGTTACGATCAAGACAAAGATAACAAAAGCGTTTGATTCCAACAATAAATTAATTTTCATGATAGAAATAAAAAGGTTATTTTGATATGTAAATGACGTTTTGGCTGTTTATTTTCGTTTGGACAGACAGCAGAGAGCATCCACTCACTGAGCACACACCACACAGCAGAGCGTCAGTGAGCGGTAGATCCTCCCTCAGGACAGACAGACGATGTCTTGGAGGCCCACCACAGCAGCAGCAGCACTCAGTAGCACCAGTACGGTCAAGTAGCGTTGGACACACCGGTCCCTGCTAGATCACCGAAGTTAAGCAACGTAGAACCTGATCAGTACTAAGTTGGGTGACCACTTAGGAATATCAGGTACCGTACCAGGCTGGTCGGCATTTGGTGAAATGATCAGTCGAATGCTGCGCATTTGAACTGAAGGACTGCCCCATCTCCTACCCCCTCCCTCACACCAACCGACCGGCGGGTATAACAACGTCCTCAAGTAGAGTTACCCCCTAGGGTGAGGACTGGGACTCTCGGGGTAATCTGAAATTGCGAAAAACTCTATAACTACAGGAAGACCACGAGCCCGAACGGACGAAGAGGACTCACTGTTCAACAACAACAACAAAAAGCAGCAGCACCAGCATTCACAGATTAATAACCTGAACCGGAACACGAAGCAGTTGTAATTGACTCAAGTCGGGTTGGGTTTGTCTTAAAGGCCAGTTGATCGCATCATGAGTGAGTTGATTTAAACAGGGTTTAAACAGTTTTTAGGTGATCTATCTGAAGAAGAAGGGCTCACACAACTGGTTCACGAGAAGGGATTAATTGTGATTGCTGGTTACTGCAGCTGCATCGTTGGGTAGTGAAAAGAGAGTCATCGTTGGTAGCTGATGTTTCGTCAGCTGCAACGGGCAACGCTTGTTCGTACCTAGTCTTTTATAATATCTGTTCTCCCAGGATGAGAGCGAATCCACCCTACCATGGGCGGGTTGTAAGGCCTTCTTAAATGAAGCGTAGACAACTCTGTTAAGAGGTAATCAGTTGGATGTGTGAAGAAAAGGAAGTGTAATAACGCTATTCTCAAGTGTGAAAGATGTGGACTCTGAATTAGACAGTTTGGCAACAAAAGCGAAGGAAATTTAACTTCGGACTCTAAACTTACAGATCAGGACACGTACAACTTACATAGTTCAGCAACAAAGAAATAAAAGAACACAATTCTAGATGCTGAATTACACTGGCTTTTATAATGGAACAAGAATATCTAAGACTCGTGCAACAGTTAGTAAAGAAGCTCCAACAGGAAAATATTTATTCCGTTTAAGAAGCAGATGGGTCCTCAGAAAGTGAATGGGTACTATTTCTGAACTCATGGTAGACCCGTTATAAAGACGTGTCTCAACTGGAAGAGACAGTTACAATACGAAACTTTAGATGATCCTTACACCCAAAGCAAGGATAACAGGATAACCTTTGATTTAATCAGACCAGCCACACTGAACTACACAATGGAGCAAAACCTTCTTCAACAAATAAGACTGACACAGCAAAAAAGTTTACACAATGAACAGAAAGAAACAATGAAACAAGACATTAGTGAATAAATTACGAAGTTTCTTTCTCGTTTACACAAAACCTAAATGATAACGCAGAGGCACGTCGATTGGGAGTAGACTATTTTTCGGCCTTTTTATCTGGACATTTGGTCACTGGATTTGCGAATTTGGAATATCAAAGCCAAATATTAGCAAAAGCAGCTTCTTCGCTCGTCACTTTGGAGCAGTGAGCAGACATTTAACCGGATCAAATGGTTAGCTTTATACAAATCAACTCTCTATTTCTACGGTGCATTGTCGTCCTTTGCGTCATCCAAACTAAAGTCGAACCGGAGACGTTTCACCCAGAACGAGACTCATTCGGTTTTGCAACGTGCATCATCGCTCAACGGGTAGATGGGGCTCGTTAACTCAGCAGACTATCTCATCTAAGTGAAGGGTATCACTGATTTCAAAAGCCCACATAAGGTCTTCTAGGTTGAGATTTGAGCATAGAGCTAGCGACCCTTTCTCGTAAAAATAAGTATGCTAGAGAAACAGCAATAAATAAATAAATTTGCTGGCTAACGCAGCAGCACTGGATGATGAACATTGCTTAGCAGCAGCGGCCATGGAAGGGCTTCACACTCTGGGAAGTCAATAAGAATTAAGATTCTGAACCAGAAAATGAATTGACATGTTACCTTGTCAGGATGGTTCTAAATCGTGTATGGAAATTCCCAACAAACGAAAAGACCAATCAATGGACTGAAACCCAGTAAAAATTAAAAAAAATAAAAAACAAAAATGGAGTTTATAGAAAACAAAGTCCGTTGCAATACTTATAGAAAATAAGAGACTGGAATAATGAAGAAAGCTTATAAACTGTCTAATGGGACTGGTACCCAAGTCAGCAAGCGAAACTGAACGTGTTTGAACGTTTGATAAGTACAGGCAAGAGAGGCTAAGCTTTCATAGTGACTTGTTTAAATCATCAAAACCCATCCGTGCTCGTTTACGGGTTTTGAAAAAACGGAACTTAATCATTCAGTGGAAGATGAATCAAAAGCGAATATTAAACCTATTTTTCATAGATGCATGACGGGGACACGAAATGCATGTGATTAGCTTTGTTGCACTAATTGCCTTCCTGGAACCCACCTTTACTAGATCTCCTTATCCAATGGCAAGCCAATCTCCGAGAAGCCTGTACACACAAACGAATTCTGGGACCAAGAAATTGACTTCTTTCATACATTCTGTGATCATAGAGGAAGGGAGTCATTCTACGTACCTTAGACGAGTCGGAAGTACGCTGGAGTTATCCCCCTTTTTCACTATAAAAGGGCGTGGCCATATTGGATCAGTGTTAGGTTGGCCCATAATAATTAACCAAAGGCTCAAAATACATTTTTTTAGGTAGGAATGAACTTTTGAAAAAAACATAAACACCTTGAGTCTCGATTGTTTTTAACTGTAGTATTTTTTATTTGTCATCCATTTCTGTATTTTGATCGAGTGTATTTCAGGGATTTGCTTGAAATGTGCTTCTTGATATTTGTTGTAGAGACACTCATAGTCTCAAATCAAGAGAACCGAAAATAAATAAATGAAATAGATAAATAAATAATGATAAGTAAATTTTAATGCCCTGTCTTTCACATATTGGTTTTTGAATATCTTTATTTTAATTCTTAGAACTTTGATTAGCAAGGTAACATGTCAATTCATTTTCTGGTTCAGAATCTTAATTTTTATTGACTTCCCAGAGGGTGAAGCCTTTCCATGGCCGCTGCTGCTAAGCAATGATCATCATCCAGTGCTGCGTTGGTCAGCAAATTTAGCAAATCTGCTGCTTTTCAGGGTCAGCTTGTCACTAAGAATCGTTCTATAAGAGGACCATATTAGTGCTGACATATCGGTAAGTCTTCTTTTACCTTGAGTCGTTTGGGCCGATATATCGGCTCTTTAGGGTTCAAAGGGTTAAATTGGAAACTTTCCAAATTTGAATAAAAGAAATCCATGACCTAATGAATGTCAGGTAAGTAAACTTCCTAAATGAAATGACAAGAAGCGAATAAGCAATAAGTTCGTTGTTTTTATTTGTTTTTAGTTTTTTGTTGTGTTTTATTTTTTTGTATCAATGCCCCCACCCCTAGTCTGGCATCAAATCTTACAACAAGAATTTGTTCAAGTCATTCGATCCATTGTTTTCATTAACAAATGATTTAAAGGTTCAACTAAAGGTCACCGAATATCTGCTGCTCTCTACCCACCTCTCTGTGTCATTTTTTCTTGAGACTATCATACCCATAAAAAAGCATGTGCAAACATATACATAACTGTGACAAAAAGTATAGAAACTTTTGTGCCATATAGGTCTTTTATGGATAAATAAACGAATAAAGAAGGAAAAAAATGTGATTTTCCATCTTACTAAAAAATCACATTTTTTTCCTTCTTTATTCTATTTACACTGAAGGGAAGATGGTGATTTAACTTTTCCCAAGGGTGTTAGTCGACAGGTCAACGTAAAAAAAAAACAACCTGGATTCGAACTCGGGTACTACGATTCCGAATCCGAACTGCCTATCTACTTGGCCATGTCGACTTCCCTCGGTATTTAGACATAAAGAAAATAGGTCAAAGAAGGAAATATATGGGTATTGGGTCAGCGAACAAACAGGTAGGTTTGTGCTAATAAAAGACAAACATACAAAGTATGAAACTCGTAAATTCTTTCGTTTAGTTAAAGGGAAATTTGTTTTTTTATTTACAATCACTCAGCTTTCAATCAAGCTTCACTCAGCCATATTACTAACCATGTAACAAAAAGCAACAAATAATCAGATTGACCTAAAACATCAATCACCTTGAACCGTTTTTTTTTTCTTTTTATCGTTTGTTGTTGCAATCTATTTTCTGATTCTTCTTTTTTTTTTTTTTGGATCAAAACGAAGAAAAACAGAAATCAAAAAAATAAAAATATAACAAAATTGGAGAAAAATTATTTAAAGGAATCATTTGTGTCATAAAAAAACAAAAAAAAATTTAAAAGATATTTTATATTGTTATAAAAAAATGACACCATTTTAATGGCCTTCGGCTCCTTTCATGGTAAACGAACGTTCAAGGAAAAAACCTAGTCTTTATAATGATGAATTAATAAGGAAATTCTAATTTGTAGGACCAAATTCAGTAACATTGCACTTCCGACAAGGACACGACACACGACAAAGCAGTCCCAGCCATCTGTTAGACTGAGTTCTTCTCCCATGACAAAAGGGTGGGGATGTAGAGGTGGTTGGAATGTAACTGACGTGGGAAGGCAGCAGCAGGTCGTTGACTACTTATGACTGATTTTGACATCACTTTGCCTCACCCATCTTAATGCCGGTATAGACAACTTTTGGGACAAAGCTTAAACAAGAACCAACGGCAAAAGAGCGTGGCGTGAAAAATTGTCATCCTCACCAGAAAAAGACCAATCGCACTCAGAGGACAAACTCTAAGAAGATGAATTTTTTTCATTTCTTTCATTTTACAATTTACGATTAGACGCATTTTCAAAAATGCACATAAAATCTCTTGAGATTTTTCTATCGTGGTTTTGTTAATCAATCAAGTCTGTCTGATATCCAGGCCTGATGTCACCAAATAAACTGACATAAGTATTCTAAGCTAAAAAAATGGATTTACGTAAATACTGTTAAGATGGTTTCAAATTTGCGCAAGTTTTCACTCTATTTCTGTGCTTCATTGAACTGACCTTTTAGAATCATTTGCTTCACTTTCTTCTTGAACGATGATCAGAGGGTTTGAAAAGAATTCTCATGACTGATCTGTAGAGACTGCCAAACAATTTTTGAAGTGTTCTACTTTTATTTGACCATAAGTTTGAAGAATTCGCCTGAGCGTTTCTAATTTTTAGTTTTTGTCTTTAGACCTTCACCTTTTTGTAGAAATCATTAAAGAAATGTGCCTAGTTCAGTAAGAGAACCCAAAAGACGTTGTAACACATGCACTGCTTGCATCACTGATCAGATTCAGAACATGTGCATAACACTAAGTATGGAACTTGGGTGAGTTGCTTTTCAGAAGTGCTTGAAGATCAAAATAAGCCCGACTCGTATTTGCGGCTACATCAAACGAATCTTCAATATACTGTCACAGTTTCATACCTTTATAAACGAACTTCGTAACAGGCTGTGCGAAATTAGTTAAGTGTAGACACGGAGTCAACAAGAATCGGCAACTGCCAGTTTCCCGCTGGTTCATCAGGCCGAAAGGAAGTCTCTTTGTTTACGTTCAATTTAAATAGGGTGGAAACGAAAGTTCGGCGCATTGCATGTCGGGAGTTAGTAAATTTAAATTTACTCAATATTTGTAACAAATTAGCATAATTACAGATGTAAACAAAACAATTAGTCAATATTTTAACTAAAATGCTTTGAAACAGGCATATTTTATTAGATGTCCTTTCTTTGGAAATTTTAAATATCGTATGAAAATTTTAAGAGTGGTTAAGATGAAAAAAGGAATTCACTAAGACTTGACCGTAACCACAGACTACAAAGATTTAGGTCACCGGAAGTCTTAGAAGATTAAAATGATTTCTTGCGTTTACCTTTTCGGCCAGACAAGGAATACAGATGCGAGAAATCAAAAAAGATCTGATAAAGTTATGCCTTGCAATTTTGAAGTTTTTTAGTCTAACCAGTCCCTAAGATAATAATCAGGGACATTTTTTGGCTACAATCATTCGTAAGGTTTATTCGTTTTCTTTTTCTTTTCCTTTGTTTCTTTTTATTGTTCAAAATTTCATCATTACACGGTCACGGATCAGCCCCTACTTGTGTCTAGTAGTCTGTACGGCCACAAGAAGAACACACTATTATGTTCAGCTACCCCCTCCCTTGAATCTCTGGCCAAATGGCGTTTGACTAAGCTTTAACTAAACAGTCAACCGAGATATTTCTTGTAAAAGACTAAAGAAAATTGACCTGTTTGGTCCGAAAGGATGGAGGCGCTGATTAACTGTCATAATGACGACCTTGCCATCCACATATGTTATTTCTAGGGCCAGATACATTTTTTTTTAATTTGGCGATTCGTGGTGAATCCAATGGCAGAATCAAAATTAGGGTTTGGAATTGGTTGATAAAACTGGAGTGGAAAAAGAGAAAGAAATAGAAAGTGTAAGAGAGACAGAAACGAGGATAAAAGAAGGAAAAAAACGATGCAAGTAACCATGGTGATGAGGATATTGAAAGTGGTGGTATTTAGGAGAGATTAAAAGTTACGCCTTGGGTTTTCTATCTAAGGGTCATGTCATCTAAGACTTTTGATGGCTGGACAGAGAAACGCCCTAAGAACTCGAAAAACAAATTCAAAATAAACTAGCAAACTAAACGATACAAAAAGAGCCGTTACAAAATGTATTTTATGGCAGAGAAAAAGTAGAAAAATAGCTACAATAAGATAACAGGTTTCGGCAGATTTTGTCAAATGATGAAACTCTTTTCGTTTCTCTTCTCACATACTGAATCATAAATACTTATATTATATTTACTTGGGTAGCGAAGTTGGAGCATTGGTAAAAGCTCGGTCTCTGGAGTAATACACGAGTTTAAATCCCAGTTAAAACAATTGAATTCATCTTAATAATGGCCTTGTGCCAAACTTGGTTGGTGTTGCTCACCAATTAAACATAACATATTTACTTGGATGAGCACCAACCCAAGTTAGGCACAAGGCCATGCTTTACGTTCTCTATATACTTGGTCTTTTTGCATTCAGGGTTGCCCTTCACTTAGATGAGTTGCTCTACTGAGTTAACGAGTCCCATCTACCTGAAGCAGCTAAAGGTGAATGTAATGGTTTTGACTGGGGTTTGAACGCGCGTAGATGATTCCAGAGCTCAAGCTTTTGCCAATGCTCTCTCTACTCTCGCTGCCCAATTTTATATGCATTTACGTAAGTATAAGCATATACTTATTTGCCTTTACCTTTTCTATTTCATAAAAGATTTATATGCATATACTTACGTATGTGCATATAAATCCTTTGTGAAATGGAAAAGGCAAATTGAATTAATCATAATGTTTTTATAATCGAATAAACTTATCGTCATCATCATCATCATCATCTTGCGGCCTGGACCAAGATTGAACTCACTACACCTTTCCAGTATTCCCTATCTTTCATAGCTCCTAAAAGATTTTCAAAAAGGGATCGCTGTGTCTCGTTTTATCCTATCTGGAAAGGTTAATTTTCGAGAACGGTTCTTTGATGATGGGTGCCTCCAGAGTACAAATAGCAACACAAGTTCGTCTGGGGTACATGCGCACAGTGCCCGGTGAATTGGACACGTCTCTTGCAGACTAAAGTTGATAGTCGCGGCAAGTCTCCATATATCATTTCTAGAGTTGGGTGGTTTCTCTATATATTACAGCATAATATAAAACATCAGTATCCTTCAATAAGAAGCTTGTAATGATTTATTTTTCTAACCATTAGCTGGGTTCGAAGTTGTAAGCGATGGAGTCTGAAACGAAGAATCTAAAACTGAGTCATAATTTAGTTTACTTCTCTTTAATCAAGATTGTACTGGAATGTCCAATCCCCACGCGAAAGCCATACATTTATTTTGTGCCAAGAAACAGAAACGTAAAAACTGTAATCAATAATGTGCTTTGTGCTGCTTTTGTTTCATATGTCGTTTGCTTACGAGTTCAACTTTTCTTTGGAATTTGAAGAAAACATTATGTTAAATATTCTAATGTATTTGGGTCGTTCCACCTATTTTTAAATTTATTTTTTTAAGTTTAAGAGCTATGAAGACAAAAAACAAAGAATAAATAGATCATAAAAAATACAACAAATAAAAAAAATTGTATTCTTTGGACCCTGACTTATCGAAATTACCAAGTAATCAGTCAGAGCCGTTATATTAGAGGAACATATAAAAGCCAATATATTAGTGTCTTCTTTTACCTTATGACATCTGAGCCGATATATCGTCCTTTTAGAGACAAAAGGATTATTTTTGATTAACCTTAAATTCGGCTAAAAAAACTTGTTTTTAAAAACGTCGTTGTTTTCTTTTAACAAATACGTTGTTTTCTTTTAACAAATAATTTGGTCAATTATTAAAATCGAAAAAAAAGATGATCCATATTTCTCGAGCTGAAGACTGATAAAAAAAAAAAGATCTGCACCGGGTTCAAATACACATTATGTCAAATTTCAAGGCTATAGACCAAAATTTGTCTGAGGAGTTTTGTTAAGACGGATTGGTTTTATCTACACACACACACACACATACATACATACATACATACATACATACATACACATACTAAAACACATACATACACACACAATTTCACTTAATGAGAAAGAGAGAGAGAGAGAGAGAGAGAGATATAGAGAGACAGAAAGCGATAAGAAGGATGAAAACAGCCAAAAAGTAGCTTAATGAGAGAGGGGAGAGAGAGAGAGGCAGAGAGAGGGAGGAGAGACAGACAGAAAGTGAGAAGAAGGGTTAAAAGGTAGCTTAATGAGAGTGGAGAGAGAGACACAGAGAGAGAGAGAGGGGGGGAGACAGACAGACAGAAAGCGAGAAGAAGGTTTAAAAGGTTGCGCAATGAGAGAGAGAGAGACAGAGAGAGAGACAAAAACGCGAGAATAAGGATGAAAAGAACCAAAAGGTAGCTTAATGAGAGAGGAGAGAGAGAGAGAGAGAGAAAGAGAGAGAGAGAGAGAGAGAGAGAGGGGAGAGACAGACAGACAAAAAAGCGAAAATAAGTATGAAAAGAACCAAAAGGTAGCTTAACTCTACCCAAATGCGATGATAAAGAGAATTCTTCTCGGTACATATTTTACATCTGACAGATTTACAGTCATTTATCTTTCTTTTTCTAAATCCAAACTTTTTTTATTTTTATTTTTATATCATCTTTTACAATCCTTTTCTTTCTTTCTTTCTTTCTTTCTTTCTTCTTCTTTCTTTCTTTTTTTTCTTCTTTTCTTCTTCTTCCATACCTTTTAACTGAACCGTCCACCTACACATGAACTCAGTAAATAGATAAAGGAAGAAATATGTGTGTGAGTGTGTGTGTGTGTGTGTACATATACACACACACATACACATATATAAATGTCTGTGTCTAAATATGCACACACACAGTCATATATATATATATATATATATATATATATATATATATATACAATGACTGTCTTCTGCTTTTATACACTTTTCCTTCTTCTACTTATCGTTTTTCAATGTGTTTCTTCTTCATTACCAAGGTTATATCTCTCTCTTTCATGCCACCCCTCCTTCCTTCTCACTGACATCCCAAATTAGGACTGATTCTTCTTTATTCCTTCTACTTCTCCTCTTTCTTTCTTACGCATCCATAAATTCCGGTTGACTTTTGCTAGTCTATAATTACTCAAAAACCAAATGAATCGTTTCTGGCACCGTATAAACATTACAGGAATATTAGGGTATGCCAAACACACACACACACACACACCCAGACGTCGGGAGGTCCTTACATGCTACTCTTATTTTATTTATCTTTTGTGGAGAAACTTGTTTTCAACGTTATATCAATCTTTTCTATGACTAATCTTGATTATAGGTAAGGTAAGGTACTCTGTCGCAGTCATAAGAAACTGTGGCAAAATATAGCATGATGAAAGGATTTTTAACCCTTTGAACCTTGGCTTATCGAAATTACCAAGTAGTCACTCAGAGTCGTTATATTAGTGAAACATATTAAAGCCAAATTAATGGTGTGTCTTCGTTTGTCTTATGTTGTCAGGGCCGATATATTGGCCTCTTAGGATCCAAAGGATTAATGCAGTATATACTTATGCTCAGATTACACACAGAATCAATTATAGAAAGGGAATTTAATTACGAACCCATAAACATAAAACTCTTTTAGAATAATGATAACATTAACAATGAAAATGTAATTCAAATTATTTTAAGTCTTATTCTAATCTTTGTTTTATTCACAATTCCTTCAACCCTCTTCATACTTGAACTTAGGAACGTTCATCTTAAAATTGCTATAAAATTGACAACCACTGCCACGAGAGCAAACTTAGTATTAACTTTAAGTCCATAAATGGTAAGTATTTTTACTGTCGAACGTCAGGATAAATCAACTACAAAAAGTTGTATGTCACATAACGTCAAGAACTGAACTGGCAAACGGCTACAAGGTAAATCCAAGAGTAATGTTTTAGAGTTCTTAAGCCTCTTTTATTTTTAACCCTTTCGACCCCAAGGGGCCGATATATCGGCTTTAGTAACCAAAGGCAAAAAAGACACACTGACATTTTTCGACTCTAATATGTTTTTTTAATAGAAAGGCTCTGAGTGACTACTTAGTAATATTGCAAAGTCAGAGTCCAAAAGTGGAGGTTGAAATATTGTTGTATGTGTGTATTCTTTTTCCTTAAGTCGCCATGGCCGATATATCGGTTCTTTAGGGTTTAAATGGTTGATAGAAATACTGTATAGAATTTCCTCGATTGTATTTTATTTTTGTTCTTGTAGAGATTCGATAGTACGAATTTGATTCACCAATTCTACGGATTAAGAATTATTAATAATTCAATTATTAATTATATAATTTAGACTATTCATAAATTTATTCTCTTTTTTTTTTGTATATACTCGAGAACAGACGACACTTTGGCCAAAACTAATAATTAGATCTTTACGATTCAGACAAATAAAGAAACAGTAAACACTCTTTAAAGATGAGAACAAAAGCCTAAATCTAAATGTCACTAAATATTTGGCCTCATCTCAAAATCTTAAACAAATGTTTAATCGTGTTTATAAAGGTATAAAGTAGATAGAATCATTTTGACTATAAATAACCCTAAAAAATCATGTTGTATAAAAGATAATTCCACGAAAATTGTTTGCAAATTATTTTAGTTTTATCATTATCGTTATCAAATTCCTATGAATTTATAGCGACAGTGGAGCAGGAGCATTGGTAAAAGCTCGGGCTATGAAGTATTACGAGAGTTTAAATCCCATTCAAAACCATTACATTCACTTTGGCAGCCTCCGCCAGATGGGGCTCGTTAACTCGGGAGAGCAAGTGAAGGGTAACACCGAAAGTAAAAAGTAAGAGTACATTAAAATAGCGTTGTGCCAAACTTGGGTTGGTGGGTGCTCACCAAGAAAATATAATATTGAAAACTCTAGATTAAGGTTAAGATTTTATAGTTGTTTCGGAATATTTTAGTTCAAGCCGGTTTGTTACGTTCAATAATCTTCTTTAATCATTAACTTTAGGGATTAAAAATTATAACGATTGTTCTTGTTTACGACAATAATCCTTTATGTGTACAATTAGATATCTGCATTAAATTGCTATTAAGGACAATATGCCGTTGAAATGGAAAGAAGTGAACCTTTACAGCCAATATAGAGCCAATATTGATGTAAAACCCGTAAATATTTTTTAAAGCCAATACAATTCAGAATTGGTCAGTTTATTAAAAAAAAAAATTGATTATCATTGAGTCACCAATCAAAATCAGGGGAGATAACTTTTAATAAATCAAATCCATTTGTACTTCTTTAGGATTGTAATAATTAAATTATAACAATGGCCGTTATGGAAGATTTTATTACAATTAGCGACATGTGATTTTTCTCTGGGGTCAGAGTGACAACAAGTCTGTTTATGAACCCCTACTGCACATTCCACCCCATCTGAGTGAGAGGCGATATGTACTGTCCCTTTTACTTCTCCATTGCCATTCACTGTACTTTTATATATTTTGAAACATGTCTACAGTCTATTTCTTTCTCTTTCTGACTTCTTTTTTCTTGCTTCGATGAATCGACCTGCTTCTCTGTATTTTAATGCTCCATTTTGTTGATATTGTTTTTTTCTGTACAGCTTTAGCCCTGTGCTCATAAAACTTTATAGTGCGTTCGAGTTTTTATTTTTATTTCTTTTACCATGATCAAAATAAAGTATTTTTCCAATCCAGTCAAACCTGATTCTTTTGCCTTTTGTGCAAATAAACTTTATCTTTATACCCACCGGACACCGCCGGGTGTAGGTGCCTCCTGGCGCATAGTCTCAGATTTTGAGTCCTCTTCAAATTTTTTAATTAGTTTAGTTAAAGCGAATCCTAGGTTTCTTTCTTTGGTGGAGATTTTCTTCTATTAGTTTCCTTCATCTTAAATAATATTTCTTGAGTATATCTTTCGTTTCTAATTGTTTGCTGAAGTCTGCCTATTATGGTGTCCTTTTTGAACGTATTTTTTCTGACTTTTATATGGATTGCATTTACAACGACCAAATTTCCTTTTAAATATTTTTGTTCAGTCAAAAAATTCTTTCTTTTTTTATATAAATATTTTTGACAGCTTTATGTTGTCCGTGTTAATCAAATATTTCTATTTTTTCACTTGGTCATTAAGATTTTATCAAGCACTTTCTTTAAAATCCTTGCAACGATGAAAAACAGAGACGAGAACTTTAGAACTTAGCTTTCATTAGAGTCAGAATGACAACAATTCTCCTGCTGAGTTTTAGTGGGTCTCGTACCATTCCTATGAAATACTGTATGGTGTGGTATGCTACAGCTTCTAGAATGCATCATAGCCATTATCAGCAGAGTCCTGACGCCGAATGTGCTTCCTGGAGGTAGAGTGATAATCACACCCCTTTAACACTCCAGCATATTTGTATTTCTTGCAGTCAATAAGTGCAACCTCCCCCTCCTTTTCCCATTCATGCCAATACCAATCATCCATTCATTCATTATTATTATGAATTCTCCCACTGGTCCCACGCAGCAATTGCATGCTATTAATGACCAGTGGTTTTCATTGCAGCCAAAGTGACAACAAGCATTCTAGTGATAGTTCAGCAAAATATTATATGGTGCCACTTCTTCTTGAGCTTTTACTCTACACCCTCTGGCTCTCACAACCAGGGTCAACAGAATCTGTCAAGACCTGCTTTTTTTTCATTTCCTTTTCATTTTGTTGGGTTGAATTGTCATGCCTTTTGCGTGCTTATCAGCTTCTTAGTTCCCTGGTTTAGGTTCATAAGTTCTTCTTTTGTTCACTCCGGGTATGGCCAAGAGTACCTCGTCGGGTACAGCCCATGTGCTTGCTTCGTTTTTGGTAAAGTTCCTGGCATATAGCTTTGTTTCTGGTAGTTTCCAGTTTTTGTTTTTTAGATATTCTTAGCTGACCTTTTTCCCATTTCTGCTTCCCCATTAATGGTATATGCTTCGAAGGTAATTAATTATTTGTAATTACTATTATTATTATTATCATTATTTGGGATCTCGCACCAATCACCAGGCACTAGCCCAACTAGCAATCACTGGTGACAATGTCACTTCTGATTTCAAGCATGTTCCACACCATTCTAGTCAAAAACAGTATGGTGCAACATCTCCCTGTTCGTCGGCACTTTCACACCAAGCAATCAGTGGTTTTTAATAGTGTCAGAGTGACAACAAGTCTTCTTTGAGATCCAGCAAGTTCCATACCATTCCAGCTAGAAACTGTGTGAAGCAACATCTCACTAGGTTTTCACACCGTTGTGTCCATTTAAAAAAATCACCATTAGTAGATTTTCCTACTCTGCCAACGCCCAGTGGTGATTCTTGAAGTCAGAGTGACAAGAAGTCACCTCCAGCAGTCCAGCACTCCAGTAGATGCCTCTACTTAAAATGGGAGTAACAGTTTCCTCTCGTAGACCTATGCAGTTGCTTTGAAGTTTAAGGTTCTTCGAAATAAATTGTACTTTGAAAATATTACAAATTAACAACGTATCAGCGAATTATGAAATGTGCCAAAGTGAAACCAAATTATTTTTACCTATTTTCTAAGGTTACAAATGAAAATTGTTTGTACCGAGTTTAATTGGTTTGTTTCCCTTCGGTTCATTTACTTAATTAATAATAGTTTTTTTTAATATTAAATGTATTTTTAGTAACTTGATACGATTGTTGGTTAAGACGGCAGGTCATCATTAGTTGGTCTACATCATTTTCTCATTAATATCTGTTTACATTAGGCTATGTTTTACACGATACTATAATAGTTCTCCCCTATTAATATAAAAAAAATCCCACACAGCTTGATATGCTGTAAAAAAAAAAAAATAAAACAGAAAATCGAACGTAAATTTGATTAAATGCTATTGTAATTATCTTTTCTGCGGCACTCTTTGGGTTGGGTGGGCACACTGACTGTACGCACTATACTACTGCTAATCGAATGATATGGGTGGGTCCTGAAAATAACCCGATCAGGGCCTTGTTGTGAGGGGGGAGATTAAATAAGAAAAATCTGTTGTCTCAATGTAAAAATTAAAAACGCATGGTATTTGGGAATGGCTGCTGCTGTCTGTGCTGATCATTTCGTTATAGCAAATTTAAACGAAGGAAATAACGATTTTTTTCAAGAAAAGGATTAGGGAATTTTCAATGGATTTAATCTGTGTTGAATTAATGATTAAAAATTATCATCAAGTTAATTTTTAATGATAAAGGTGCACAAAATGATTTAGAATTTTTCTTTCATAAAAATTGAAAAACTTAATTGAATGTAACAAAGAATAAGATTCTATTTTTGGTGGATCAGAAACAATTTGTTGGTGAAACTAAAGAATTTTAATTTTTTACCAATTCGTCTTCGCAGAAAAAAACCCCTAAAAAACCCCATAGAACAAACAAAAAATATTTTGAAAAATATAAGAAAAATAATAATTTCAAACCCAATTTTAAATGTCCATGAAAATGATTAATTGATATAAGAATGTTCTCTATTTGTCATTGTCACTTGTCACAGTCACTTTCCAACCCCAAAGGACATCACTGATGTGCGATCATAGTTTGGCTTAGCAAACCAAGAATAAATTAGGGGAGATCTTGATCATATATAAGAGTCTTCTCTATTTGTCATTCCTTGTTCAATGATAAAACAATGATCAAGATCTGAAACATAATAAGAACAGGAACTTTGATAAATATACACGAGACTGATAAACCTATATTTATATAATAAGCATCAGATTCTTCATTTCTTAATTCGTTTTCAATGAATCAAATGAAATTCTTTTAAAAAAGATTTTAAAAAATAATAATAAACTTGAAAATTTTATCTTTACCAACATAAAAAAAACATACAATAGTTTAAAAATAGAGGAAAACGCAAAAAAAAAAATCCTGTTAATGTTTTATGAAAAAACAAAACAAAACATTGCATTTCTTTCTCAAAAATACAACAGGAAAGAAAGGAAAGCAGTCAGAGCCAGTCTCGTCCGGTTCAAATAATTGTGGGGGAGGCTATTTTTAAATTCAATTCAAAAAATTTGAAAAAAAAAGTTTGTTTTATTCCTTACAACTTTTTTCTTTTAATTTCAAAAAATTAATGAAATCATTTTTTTATCGCTTAAAATAAATATTGTTTATTTGTTTTTTCTTCCAATTAATTCATTTAATCCATTCATCTTAGTGCATTGGGGAAGGGACCATTTTTCTTTTTGAAATAATTATTCTTGTTTTCATTTTCTGAAGAGCTCTATTTATAAACCGGAAATTCTGAATCTTGATGTATAGTCCCATGATTTGACTTTTATAGTGTAATAGATTTTAAATGAATATTTAATGAAAAGGTATTATTGTTTTAGAAAACAATGTTTTCTATTGATTTAATTGAAAATCTTGAGTTTTATGGGAGACTTGATATGGATGGAACACCTGATTTAAAATTGAAAGTTCTCATTAGTATTATTATTCTATTTTTCATTTTTATTTTAGAATCAAATACAAAGTAGACAAACCAAACCACATTTTTTTGTTTACTTGCGAATTATTTTATCTTTGAAAAGTTATGGATTCTCTCTTTCTATCCATAAAAATCATTACTTAGCCTTAAAAAATAAAATTTGTTTAAAACTTCAAAAATTGTTTTAAAAAAGTAACTACTACTACTACTACTACTACATAAAAATAATAATAACAACAACAACAATATTAATAATATTATTATTAATGATAATAATAATAATAATAATAATAATAATATTACCAAAACGCAATTTTGATCAGCTCACGCTTCAGAAACTTATCAAATTTTATTATCACTCACTATAGTTTAAAGAAAACCCACCCACTCACCTCACCCAGTACTGATGCTGGAGATCAATTATCTTAAAAGTATATTGTTTTCTTTTTTTTTTTTTTTGTCATATTTTTATTTATTTATAATTATAATTATTATAATTATTTAAATATTCATAATCATAACCAATTAATATTGATTTCCTTTATGAACAAACAAACCGTGCAAAATTAATGTCTATTTAGATGTTTGATAACAAAAAAGATCAAGTTTTAATCAAGTCAATTAATTTCCAAAAATTAAAGATCATTCTCTTTATATAAAAAAGCCAGGTGTATACGTATATACATATATTTTTGTAAGTAACTGTTAAAATCTTAGCAGTTATTCCCCTTAAAATCATTCAGTTAAGAGTTACGTCCCTTAAATCTTTCAATCTTATTGTGTATTTTTGTTTATTCATAAAAGAATAATAATAAGGTAGTTGAAAGTAATACATTTTATGTAATTAATTTAACCTAGGGCCGCCCGACGGTTGTTGTTGTGGGCTAGGCCAGCCATGGGGGGGGAGAAGGTTATAGAGAGCGAAGCAAGAATGTCAAGGAAAGCAGGGATGGCGAGGGGAGCAGGCATAACGAAGGGGAGCAGATGGAAGCGAGGGAGAAGGGATGGCGAGGAGAGAAGGGATGGTGAGGGAAGTGGGTGTAGCAAGGGGAGTAGGGATGACGTGAGGAGAGCAGGTGAAAGCCAGAGGGGGGAAGAGTGAAGAGAGAGGAGCAGGATTCACGAGGGGAGAAGGGATGGTGAGGGGAGCAATGATTATGAAGAGGAACGGGGGTGGTGAGGAGCGGGAATGGCGAAGGAAACAGGATTCACGAGGGGAGCAGGGTCACGGATTGACTTTGATAAATTTTTATGTGAATTTTTCACATACAGGTCGGGTCGGGGTACACTGGTTTCTAATAAAATATTTATCCAAGAAAGATTTGTTTTCGACTTGTTGGCTTTTCTTTTCCATCTTATTTATAAACAGACAAAAGTCTGCGTTCATTGTTCTGGCGAATAATTTTTAATAGGATATTAATTTTAGTTCGATATAAAATAGCAAACAAAAAGGAATATTTGTTTTGGTTTCAATCTTCTAAATAAGAAAGTTAACAATCAGTGTGTGTAGTGACGTCGTTGTGTTAAAGTTCCACAAATAAATAAATCATCCATTCAAATAATTACTAATTACTTAAATAATTTTAAGATTAAGATTAATACTTTTATTAGAATATTCTAATCTAAACCATGATCATCTCTCCTTTAAAGACAATAAAAATATCCTTAATCTGTTGAAGAAAAAAAGACTCACTTTCTGTCTTCTTTTTCTTAATGGTCAGACGCGACGAGGGTAATAATCAATCCTGCCTGACCCAAAACAACAACGAACGACAACACACCTATTTCTCCCCGGATATTATCCGAATGATGAAGAACTTGAAAAGACGTTTATCTTCAGATTATGATTGAGTAATTAATGGTGAATATGTGTGCGTGTGCATCTACTGGATAAGTGTTTGTTTTTATGTTTATTAAGAATTTGTGTTGTGGAAATCAACCTTTCAAAATAATTAAGAGTTTGAGGTAATTTTGAGTTAAAACATT
>JAUZSX010307775.1:0-12504 GCA_034780655.1 Idiosepius hallami | reverse complement strand
TCACTTCTTGAATTTCTTCAACATAATAATTGGATTTTACCTTGGCTATTGTTCTAACAATAATGAATACTTCAATATTTTTCTGTAATTGCTTTGATAAATAACTATGATTGAGCCATCTGTACGTTCCAAGAAAAAGGCACTTAAGACATACATTGCTATTGGAATGTCACAGAAACAGAAGAGCAGGTTCATCAGCAAATTCACTGAAGGACATTTTATGGAAATGATGCAATAAGTGAAAAGCCTTACAGGAAATGGCTTTTCATGGAGGAAGACTTTATCCTTAAGGATCAACCAAGAAAAAGGGTTGCTCTTTGCAATTCTTCAGAATTGCTCACTGTCCTTAATGAGTTCCAGAATTGGATAAAGACTTTAAGAGAAGCCGTATATGACTATAGGTGGCCAGGATGGAGCATTGCTAAAAACTTGGACTTTGGAATCGTATGATGCGAGTTCAAATCCTAGTCAGGCAGCGAGGGTGGAGCATTGGTAAAAACTCGGACTATGGAATCGTATCAAGCAAGTTCAAATCCTAGTCAGGCGGTGAGGATGGAGCATTGGTAAAAATTCGGACTATGGAATCGTATTACATAAGTTCAAATCCTAGTCAGACGGCGAGGTCGGAGCATTAATTAAAAGCTCGGACTATGGAATCGTATTACGCGAGTTCAAATCCTAGTCAGGCAGCGAGGGTGATTTTACAGTCAGGGTCTTATCTACCCAAGTTTGGCACAAAGTCATTTTTATGTACTCTAACACTGGCTACATTCAGTATTACCCTTCACCTAGATGAGCTGCTCTCCCGAGTTAACAAGCCCCATCTGCCCGAGGCTGCTAAAGGTGAATGTAATGGTTTTGACTGGGATTTGGACTCGTGTAATACGATTCCAAAACCCAAGCTTTTACCAATGCTCCACCGTCGCTGCCTTATTAAATAATCAATATGTTCAAATCTTCTTCCTTTCTTTGTTTTAAGCTCAGTAAACTTTAACAAATATATTGCTTTGGCATTAGTTTTTTTTTCTTTTTTTTTTTAAACACAAAAAAATTAATATTTTTTATTATTTTCTATTTTAGAGGAACTGAAAGTACAACATTTGTTTTAAAAAATTTGAGTTAATACCTTTTTTATATTTAAAGTAGTCTAAAACAAAGTCTATCTTTTAGTTGGACTTTTTTTTGGTTATGGGTGGATAGAAGGGACATAAAAACAATTTTTTTTATTCATCATAAACTAACCCAAAACACAGACAGTCTATTTTTAGTACTCTTTTTTTGATTATGGATAGATAGAAAGGACATGAAAACTATTTTCGGCACTTTTGCAGAACAAGCAAATGGAGAAATTTGTCCGGAATATTTTTTTTGGTAGGGGACTTTGCACCAGTTATAAGACAGCAATTTGATTGGCTAATGAAATAATAATATCAACCTAAACCCTAGCCAATCAAATTGCTATCTTACAACTGGTACAAAGTCCCCGAGCCAAAAAAATATTTCTCCATTTGTTTGTTCTGCAAAAGCGCCCTATTTTCTTTTATCATGCGTATTAAATTTTAAAATATCTCAGGAATAAGAATTTTGCATTTTTCTTTAAATGTTTGATTCAAGATGAACAACTCAATTAAAGTGATAAATTCTGTTAAACTAAGGCTCAATGTCAGCCAGTATTAACATACAGCCTTGTGTTGTGATGATGATGATGTGTAATGATTAGTAACATGCGTCATGTTCAAATAGCACCAAAATTGGCACGTTTTCTTGTTTAGTTACTATGTTGTGTTTTATGTCGAATAAAGCCTTTTTTACAATCACTGTTAAAGCAGCAATGAATATAACAAAATAACCCACAAAAAAAGGCACAAAAACACCAATAGTTTGATATTGGAGTGATAACTCCGAAATATTACCCAATTAAATCTTAACACATCATTTAGCCTTTATAACATTATATTCTATTTTATATAACATTTTATTCATTCCATTTTTTTTTTCAGACACACCTAGCTATAAAACTTATCAAAATATGAAATTTAAAATTTGAATTTATTACTATTTAATTAAGGCACATAAATGTGTAAGTACAAACTTAGTCTTTGAAAAATTAGATCATAGTTTTTCTGTTTTTTTTTTTTTGTATATATAAATATGGAAAAATATTTTGTACAAATATTCTCGCAGACATAAACATTAAACCAAAAAATGGAAAGATATTGCATAGATTTAAAGTAGATAGAGCTACACATGATGAAAACAAATCTATATAAGTGACAAATACTTACCCAAAAAAATAGAGAAAAAGAAATAAAACTATTTATTTAATTAAATACTTCTACACTGTACTTGTTTTCATTTTTACTCCATAAATTCTCTCCAAGTTTAAAATATTTACTTGATTAAGAAGAAAAATTTACTTTATTTATTTTTTGTTGCAAAATTATTTTTCAAGAAGGTGTGTGCTTGGTGTTTGATTTCAAAGATGTTTATTGCATAAGATTTTTTATTTATTAAGGATTTTTTGTGGGAGGCGGTTGTTATGAGGTTATTCCAGTTCAAAGTATACTTTTTGGTCTTGTTCTTTATTGATCTTCTAAGTTTCTTCTATTGTATCTCTCTCTCTCTTTTTCTCTCTCTCTCTCTCTCTTTATATAAAAGTGTGTGTATTTATATGGATGTATATAAATACAGTGTATCACAAAAGTGAGTAAACCCCTTGAGTTAATTTTAGTCTATTGAAACCATATTTCCCTTCTCTTTTTCTTTCTTCTTTCTAGTAATAATGTATGTATCTTCATATTTGGAAAAGTGTTTATATACTAGAAGAGTCTACTTTTAACCAATGAGAGAACTGTCTTGCCCCGTCCACAAGCGGAGCTTGTTGGGCTCCATCTGAAACAGCCAGTTTTACTCACAATCGGATCTTGAAATAGTTGTAATAATGATAATAATAATAAGTAAACATTTTGAAATAAATAATATTTAATGATCCAAAAGAGGTAAAAAAAATCATGATGTTTGTTAATTCTCAACTAATTTTTAAAGAAAAAATATTTTTTGAAGCGTTTTTTTATGAACAGTTAAATAATAACGCTAAACTTAAAAATTAAATTGAAATAAAGACATAAGTGCGCGTGCGTCATCGTAATGAATTTAAAAACATGAACAAAACAGAAAATGATGTTTGTTCCAAAATAGAAATATCTTAGATTTTCTTTTCATTCAAAATTCAATTTCAAGTCATTAAAACTTTACAAAAAAGATTTTAAATAAAATATTCTTTAACAATAGAAATATTTTCTGTATTAAAGTAAAGATTATTCTTGAAGATGTCATAAATATATAAGGTTTTTATTAATATTTCATTAGATTTTTCTTTCTTTTTAAGAATAGAAGATTTTGTAAATATTTTTTTTCTGTGTTGTTTTTTTTTTTAAGATTCATATTTCATAAAACTATGGGGTATTTTTGAAAAAAATCTTTTGTAAAAGTATAGGTATAAAAAATAAAGGAATGATATTGCATAAATAGATATCTTGCAAGTCATAGTGACAATGTCAAAGATGTCAGTAGAATTGACATTAAATAAAAAAAGGGGTTTTCTTTAGATCAATCAAGCATAAAACATTGCATAAAAACTCTTTAAGCTCAAAGGGGGGGGGAAGAAAAAAAAAAACCCACACAAAAGCTCCATCAAGTAATGATTCTATTGCACGTGGATTTTTTTTTCTTGCTTTTCTTTATTGTTGTTCTCTTCCCCCTCCCACCCAGGTTATTTCTAATTCTCAGAGTTAAATGCATTGGATAAAAAGAAAAGCTGATCAGGTTGTCTATTCATTGCTAAATGTTAATGTATTTCATGTTTACTGCATAAGAACTAAGAAACCTTTTTTTTTTTTAAAGAAATAAACCTGATTTTTCTTTCCATATGTAGCAATATGGGCGTGGCATGGTCGGTTGGTGTCGTCAATATTCGGATGATCTCGCTATTGACGTCATACCAACTATAAAACTAAAAACTGCCACGTGAATTTTCAGAGCGGGCCAGAATCCTAGAGACCTCCAGTTGGCGAAATAAAATGGTTAACCAAAAATGTTGTAAATCATCTTGATTCCAGCTAACAACTTTGGTGACCAACACGGAGATGGACAGCAGGGAGAAGCCCCTCTCCTTGAATCTGGAAGGGCTTAGAAAACTGAATGAATAACAGCATCCAAATTTGTAAGTAGCCTGCTTCAGATTTCCAGATTCGACCGTTCATCGACACGAGTATAAGTGATCGGCCACAAAAAGACAACACAGATGGGCAACAATCATCATCGTCGTAGTCTAACACATGCACACAAAAAATCTATCTCGCTTTGATAGAAAAGAACACTTCTATTCTTATACTGAATAGAAAACGTGGAGATTTAAGCTGTTAAGTTTGGTAATAAAAAGCATTTTGTAGAATTTGTTTTGAATTTAGGTTCATTTTAGTTAATTTCATTTGAGATTAATTCAAATGATAAATATTTTATATGAACCAACCGGGTGGCTCTGGGGCCGCAAGGCTCTTTGGCTTCACATTAAGTAGAAACTCATAATCAAACTTATATGTTGGAATCTGTATCTGTCTTTCTCTCTCATTATATATATATATATGTGGTATTGATCGAAGCCTTCAGTATGTTGAGGGGATGCAAGTTGCCTTTTTTAGGGTAAAACAAAGCGTATTCTGTGTCGGGGACGCAATGCCGCTAAGCATGGCACTGTTTAGTGGAGGTGGCGGGGACAGGTAAAATTTAACCATTATTTTTTTTAATTAACTAAAAGTATTTTTAGATGTAATTTTTTTACCATTGCACCCAATGGTGCACAAGGCAGCAAATTAGTTTTTTGCTGTTTCCGTAGCATACTTGTTTTTATAAGAAAGAGCCGCTAGCCCTATGCTCAACCCCCAACTATGAGGACCTTTTTTAGGCTTTTGTAATTAGTGTTGCTCTTCACTTAGATGAGATACTCTCCCGAAGTAATGAGCCTCATCTGCCCGGGACAGCTAAACATAGATAGAATGGTTTTGACTAGGATTTGAACTCGCGTAATACGATTCCATAGTCAGAGCTTTTACTGATGCTCCACCTTGTTGCCTTTAAATGTATTAAATAAATAAAATTCACTTTTGATATTCATGTGTAATATTTGTATGTTTTGGTGTTGTTTAAAGAATACTAAGGAGAATACAAATATTAAGCTTTTAAAAGATGCATCTTTATCTTTCTTAACTTTACATACTGATTTGAGTATCAGTGTATAGCTGGGGTACTGAATTCTCTTTGTTCTAGTTGGTCAAGGATTGGTCAGGGAGAGAGAGAGAGAGAGAGAGAGAGAGAGACAGAGTAGGAGAGATAGAGAAGTAGTAGGAGACAGAGAGTGAAAAGGGTTCTATGTAGTGGTTCCTTGACTGAAGCATGGAAAGAGAAAGAGAGGGCCAAAAGATTAATGTCTTTTATAAATAGGATTATTTTTGACCAAATTCTCTGGAATTAAAATACAGGGTCATTAGGGTTCACTCCTACACATGCTTTGTTGTTTCCATGTTTTAATATTTCCCCCTCCCCATCCATCAAAAAAAATTCTTTATGATTATCTACTTAAGCTTCATTTTTTTTTCTCTCTCTCTTTTTGGAAGACAATTTAATAAAGAAACAATAAAATCAGTCCATTCTTGTGGAAACACTTGAAGAAGGTTGAAGAGTAGAACATTATAAATATCAATATTATATGTAAGAGGAGGACAATTATCAAATACGTATAAAGAGCTATGAATAACAACATTTAATTATAGATTAGGAAAGATAAAGGACGTGTAAATAAATCTAGAGCAAAAGAGCAATTAAAATTGTGAAGATGATAAAGATAAGGATGATAGTTCAAAGTCTATAAATAGCCTAAACAAAAATAGCATTTAATATTAGAAATAATTATTCTTATCTCAGAGCTGAAAGAAATGCATATAATTATTGATTTAATAATTCAGTTTTGTTTCATACTTAAAATTTAGTTGGTTTTTTTTTTCTGTTTAAAAAAATACATGTTTAGTAAAACATTAGTTTAAAATATTGAGATGAAAAGTAAAATGATATTAAATTACCCTTTAAACCCTAAAGAGCGGATATCATCCCTGGCAACCTAAGCCAAAAGAAGACACACACAAACACTGATATTTCGGCCTTAACCTTTGGATCCTGACTTAGCAAAATTAACAACTAGTCACTCAGGGCCGTTCTATTAAAGGACCATATTAGGGTTAACATGTTGGTCTGTCTTTTTTGGCCTTAAGTTACTAAGGCCGATATATTGGCCCTTTAGGGTTGAAATTATTGAAAATATTTTTCCTGAAATATTTCTATGTATGCATTCCTGATAATTAAAAAAAAAAAATTTTTAATATTTTATTTTCTAATAAAAAGTATTTAAATAAAAATAATGTAAAACTGATATCACCTTCTTTTCTTTGCCTGTGGATGAAGTGGTGGCAATTTTTGTCTCTTTGAAAGACCAATTCTTAAGGGTTTATTACAAGTTGTTAGTACTGGTAAAACAAGTGGACATTCTAAAGAAGAAAGGAAAGAGATTTACTATTAATCAGTGTTTCATATTGCAAACCTATTCTAAAAGAAAAAAAATGTTAATTATATCCGGAGTTGAGAAATTTATCAATTATGAATAATTTGCATTATTTATATTTGAAGGGAAAAGTGATTAAAAAGAAGTAACTGACATATTCAGATTTTAAAGTAATATTTAATGATTATTATAAAGTTAAAGATTTTTTGCTTTTTAAAGTTTTAACAATTCCCAACAAATAAAAGGTATTTTGACAGGAAAATTAAACACAACGGATCCATTATGAATGCCATTTAAACCTTATAACTGTTCAATATATTTATTGTATAGATAAAATACAATTTGGCATAAATATGCCATTTAATGCTAGTCAAATAGAATCAATAATAATATCAAAAATTTAAAGTAACAGATTTCATATTGTTATTGGCCATAGACCAACACTTAACAGCTTTCCTATTGACAAGTTATGATTTTGAATGAAAAGAAGGAAAAATTAGCTGAAAAAAATACATTATTCTTCTCGTACCTCTTGAATATTCTTTCATATCTGTGTTACTGGAATTAAGTGAAGTGTTCCAACAAAAAACTCCAGGTTTTTCATTTCCTGAAAATTCAATTTAAATATTTTAAAAAAGCTTTTTTTTTTAAGATAAAAAAAAACAAACTAAAATTATTCAATTTTATAACATCCAAAATTTGAACCTTTTTTAAAATCTATATTGAGTCAAAATGTCCGTGTGTCTATTTTTGCCTAAGTTACTGGCCGATATATCGGCCCTTTAGGGTCGAAAGGGTTAAGTAAATAAAGGAATGTGTTTGAGAGAAGAAACTTTCTGGGTAAAGAAAATGGCACAAGAATTGACAAGAAAGGGAAAAAAAAGGTCCATTTCCTGTGTCTTACTCTTAATTTCTTTGTTATCTTAAATCACTTATCATCATGATAATAAATGTCATATTGACTTAATAATCAAGACAGACTGCCTTGTAACCTTTTGCTAATATAAGCTTTTCTATAAAACATATTTTTAACTATTGCAGACCAATTTATCAATTGAAGCTTTGACATTTCAAATATCACTTTTTATCAACCACTTGGTACTTTTAAAGTAAACAAGCACAAGAGTATAAATCAGTGATTTTCAAAATTTTTTGGCTACTACTCGGCCACCTCTTCACCAGTGCCCCCTTCACTGCTGGACAAAAAAAAAAAAAAAAAAAAAATACCACCGCCCCCTTCACTGCTAGACAAAATTACCAGCGCCCCTCTCTTTCAACGAACGCCATGATGATGGTACATTTAGGAGAATATATGTTGGAAGTATACAGGCATGAACATCTATTTTAAGCAACTGGGGAATGCTTGATTAAATCGTCCCATTTTTCCAGCCTTTTTACCAACACTAATTGAACATTTTACTGTAACCACTCTAAGCCCCCTCTAAGGCCGATATATCAGCCCTTTATCAGCCCTTTAGGGTCAAAAGGGTTAAGTATATTTTTATAATAACATAAGATAAATTTCCTAGTGGAGATATTAATAAAAATTAAGTCTTAACTAAAAAAAAAAAAAAAAAAAAAAAAAACCCCAGAAACCTATGATGCTTCAGAAGAAAAACAATTTATTATTAAAAGAATTTTTGTTTTATAACATTTGTTTCAGTATTTCTATAATATAATAATTAAAAACTCTATAACATTTTTTTCATTCACAATATGACCCATCTTTTTTTTTTTTCAATTATTCTCTTGCAATAATAAATTAACGGGTATCTTAAATGAATTTAGATTATATCTGATTAATAAAAATAAATGAATAAAGCTTACTACTAACAGAATAAGAAATTTTTTAATGGTTTTGTAAATGATTTCAATTAACAGTATAATCATTAACAAAATAAAGAACTTATTTTGACAAAATAAAAAAGCTCATATGTTGGTTAATTAAAACTGATTGAATTTTTGTGGAGTATAGTAAAGGTGCGAGTTTTTTTTTTTTCCCTTAATATTGATAAATTAAAACATGCTTTTTATGATAAATCATTTTCAAGATACTGTAGAGCATGAGTGGTTAGTATTAAAACATTTTTAACAGAAACTTTTAAGTCCAATAGTCATTTTATTAGAATGGATAAAAATTTCACCCACTAATTCCTATACGTCTTTACTATAGGTAACTTAACTATAGAAATTTTCACAGCTTGATAGAAATATTGTAAACACAACCATCTATCTAAATAAAATTGATTTTTTAATCCCTATGAATGTAAAATTTCCATTTCAGACTAAATCAGCTTGAAAAAATAACCCTACTTCATATATTCATGTTTTTATAAAACATGATTTCATAGTTTAAGACAATGACGGTTAAATGTAGAAAAGAAAACTTTTTTGTTTTGAAAGTTGTTTTTTCATTGTTTTTAATGGATACTTTTGAATTACCTCCCTTGACTCAATTCAAACTATATTTTTAAAATTAACAAAAGTTACCTCCCTTACATCGTAAATCGACAAGGGTACAAATCTCAATATTTTTTTAATTTTAAACCTGAAAATATTTCTCTTTACAAAATGACAGCTTCTAATTTGAGAAATAGAGAGAGTGATTGATCTTTCTAGAAATATCAAATAATTTTAGCTGAATATAACTATAATGCTAACAACTATTGTTTAGTTAGAAATAAGTTAATTATTTGACAAGGTTATGATTTGTGATATTTATTGAATAAAATACAGTATAGAAATGAAAAATATGCATAAAAGATATTAAAAATAAAACATGTATAGTGTTGATATATACATTTTCAATTAAAAATAATTTGTTCTGAACTAATATCATATTCTTAGCTTCACTTACAACAAATTCATTGTTACCAAAACTATTTGATCTAATTAATATTTTAAGAAATTAAATTGATCAAATAAGTCAAATAAAATGTATTTTATTGTTACTATTACTCCATTGTATTGACTATCATTTTTTTAAAATTATCTTTGCTATATAAATCTATTTTACTCACTAATTCTTGCTACAAGTGATAAGTAATGAATTGCATATCAAAAGAATCAAGCTCATTTCTCTCCTCTCTACTACAATGATTTGAAGAATATGGTGTAACTCAACATGCAAAGATTTTATCTTCAGGTTATTTGGGGGATCTGCGGCGGGCCCTAAGCAAGGCCCTGCAGACAATCAATATAAACAACAACAAAAATTTAAAATGTTTTTTTTTCTTTGAAATTAAAAGGTTTAATTAAAATCTAAAAACTTCAATCTTGCTACAAAGAAAGAAAAAAGAACTGAAAAACTGATGATATAACAATAATAATAAAAAAACAAAATTTATTTTTTGGAGAAGGAAAATATAGAACGAAATTGATTCTTTTAAAGATTAATATATGAATTAATCTTAGTATATTAATTTAAAACATTTTCAAAAAATGGAAAATTAAGTTTTAAGTGAACACGTGAAGCATGTATGGTCCCTACGTGTGCACAGTGAATCAAGCATTAAAAAAGACATAACATTTTGGAAAAAAAATGTTGAATAGCCCCAAAAGGGGTGTATTTAGCCCCCAAAACCCCAAGGAGACACAAACCAGAATTTTGTCACATTCAGGAATACTGAATTTTCATTTGGGACAATTCCTTCCACATTTTTGGCCAAGTTTCAGAAAAGTCTAATAGATGGATCAAAAGTTATCGGGCAAAAACTGTCATTTTTAGCCATTTAGGGGTGTTTTTGACCCATTTTAGGTCCCTAGAGACGCAACGAGAATTTTCATAATTTTTTTTACTATGCACAACTACATATAAGAATACAATTTGTGGCAAAATTTCAGAAAAAATTAATGGACGATTATCTGGCAATAGTCCAGAGGCACGGATTCACGCCACTGAAAACAATGGTCCCTCTCCAATAAATTGGGGGAAAAATGAAAAAATAGCTTTTTAAGGAATATAAAATAGTTTAAAATCAAGAGAAAAGAAAGATAAACTCATTGATAAGTTATGGTGACAATTTTATTCTAAAGGAAAATAAAAATGTGTTTTGTTTGATAATAGAAAAATGGTATTTTGACATTTAAAAATATCAACTATTGCTAAAATTGCAATTAAACATTTTGATCTGCAGAAATCTTTTTATTTTTGGATAATAAAGTCCTTCAAGCTACACGAGACAAACCCAAAATTAACTCCACAATTAAATAATAATAATAATTTCCAGTCAGTCAGACTTGATTATGATTGGATGGAGCTTTAGTATTCCACCTTGGCGTCCAACTCACAAGCGCAGTTATTATTAGTGTAGTATCTGTTGCACATCAGTTAGACATCCTCTGAACCTTTAATGCTCACACCCAGAGGAGCGAACCTGCAGTGACTAGCAGCTACTCTCTCGAGTTAACTAACCCCATCTGCCCAAAGCAGCTAAAGTGAATATAATGGTTTCGACTGGGATTTGAACTCACGTAATACAATTTCAGAACCCGAGCTTTTACCAATGCTTCTCCGTCGCTGCAGTTAAATATAACCCATAAGATCATAGTTCTACACTGTATAAATTAGAAAGATGTCTCAAATGTGATATAATAGGTTTCAAATGATTAGACAGGCAGTCCAGGAAAATCAAAAACTTGACCTGAAATAGTAATAACTGTGGAACAAATTCACAGTTTTTGATATGCAAGAAGCATTGATGCAAGAAGTGTGTCAACTTATTTTATTACATTCTATTAATTGTAAAAGTGAATTATTAAAATAAGATGTAGTAATGAAATTAGTTAAATATGATAATAAAATATCCAACATCCAAGTTTGTTAAGAATTGTCTGAATATTGAATATTTGTATCAGATCAATAAAAAACCTGAGTGCCACACAATGTTTGATGTATTTCTTTCTTAATTTATAGATAGAAAAACAAAATCATATTTAAGAGGTTATGATCAGATTTAACCAGAGTCTAGCTTTTTAGAAATATCCAAGGCATAGACCCAGTAAATAAACTGGCTTGTAAAGAGTTTTAAAAGACCTTTGCTTACTATTTCAGGAAAGTTGATACCTCAATATTTGCTACATATCAAATTTGACATTTTCACCTCCCACAATGAAACCAATATCGTATCAATTCAATCCAGCTAAGAGGGGTGCATCATAACCAGGCATCAAATCTCATAAGCCAGAACAGAATCCCAATAAGAATGATAGCAAGAGCAATTGCTTTTCTTTTAATAACCAAATAGATATCTGTCTTATGTAGAGGAAACCAAACTTGAAATAAAACTAAATATGGAGAAAATAAGAAATATATAAAATATTCATAAAAGAATACATTTTTATTCATTCTTTTGCAAAGACTTTTTCAACAATCTTCTTAACAACAAGCTTTAAATGGTACAATTAATAAAATGTGGGGTTTATTTTTGTTTGATGTGGTCTGCAATCAGTTTGGGAGGGAGGCAGGGGAGGACAGAGGGTGTATATTTATACCGGAGGGGGGAGAAAATAGGGAGGAAGGACAGAAAAGGGAACAGTGAGATGTGAGGGTTGTGGGGGCTGTTGCATTGAGTCGAAGTGGTTGAGGTGTATGGAATGAAATGGAATAAGACGTTTTAGTATCATGAGATGGGGATGTTGCTGTCCTGGGAAGGCCAAGGATTTGAAACAGAGAAAAAAGAGCCATTGAGATGAGGCCAATCAAAAAATAGTGTATATAACAAATTACAGAAGATGTTTGTGTTGTTTTCATAAGGCAAAAACTTTGTTGATCTGTTACGTTGAAAATTTAATTATATGTGTTTCATCTAACTTTTGAACTGAATATATATTTTATGTTTATAATATGAAGTTTGTATTATTGTTTATATCAAAGAGTTTATTGTGTGGTTTAC
>JAUZSX010307755.1:0-12507 GCA_034780655.1 Idiosepius hallami | reverse complement strand
TATAAAAGACTCTTTTTTTTGTATTTTAAAGAACTATTGATCATATTTTTAAAGTTACATTTATATATTCTTCACTAAATAAAATGATAAATAATAAAATGTTTATTTTACAATATTTTACTCGATATGATTATTTTTACAATATTTTCATGGAGGATTTCTTGAGTTAGTTTCATTTCTTTTAGAAAAGGGAAAAAAAAAACATATATATATATGCATGTATATATCTATATATAAAAACATTGATTTTAAGATATTTTTCCAATAGTTTTTGAAACAGCTTGTAAACATTTTGAATAAGTTTCTGTTATTTGTTTTCTGCTTCATCCAATTAAAGACTGTGTTGGAAGAAAAGTATTATTTTTTTTTACTTATCTTCTCATTTTATATTTATGCTTGTCTTGTTTTAGAATCCTATTATTTTACATGCAAAGATTTGACTTCATATTATTTCTTATTCTTTTTATTTCAAAAACACAATGGCACATTGGTTGGTGATTAAAGTCTTACATCAGTGTTTCATGTGAAAAGATACTTTTATTAAATTAAAAGAAACCATATTTCATGATGTTCACCAAGCACTTAATGACTTCATTTCTATTCTCTTGTGTTCTAAGTAATTGGATCCTTCATTCATTTGATTATTCATTAAGCCTCTTTTGGCATTTATTTTAGCATCATATGATATAAAAAAACAAAAAAATAAAAATTGCACATAACGTATTACAGATGAAATTCTATAAAAATAATTTCTTTTGATAGATTCTCATGATAAATATCACGATTTCAATTTTTGCTTTGTACTCTGGAAGTTTAATTTTATAATTCTCAATGAACATGGTGGATTTTAGTTTTATTAGTTAATCTATTGAAAAAATAGGTCTGAATATTAAAATTGTAATATGTGAATTCAAATCTCAGTCACTTTGATGTAAGTTTCCTTACCACTAATAACAATAGGATTAAATAATGCAACTAATATCATTCAAACAATGTGTTGAATGTTACTCAAATAATGTGTTGAATATTGAGTTCTCAGCATTTGATGACTGAAAAGGTTGACATGTTTTTAGATAAACAATCAACCAATTTTATCAGCTGATATAGTTTTTGATTTGTAGTGCCATCTACTAATGGCATCATAAATTATTGAAATCTAATTTTTTCTTAAACTCTCCAACATAGAGAACTAAGAAATTAGAACATTAAGTAACAAACAGGGGCTGAAGTTCTGTTCAACATAGAAGCCTGAAACATAATAGAGACCTTAAAATAAACCGACCCACACACACAGATCTTTTATAAAGTATTAACAGACAGAGAAACTTATCTGCTGTCTTGTGCATACCTACCCTGAAATATCCAGAGCAATAAATATAGAAATAAAGAAAAAAAGTAACAAACAGTTTAGTTTTATCTTTCAGTATTTCTTTATTTCATGGTTTAAATGGACTCAATTTTGTGCAACTCTGCCTCTATGAGTAAATATCCACCAGGGGTCCTGTTTAGGGGCTTGATTTATGAGTGGAACATGCCAGAATTAAAGTTTGAGGTCGTTTGTGTAACTGAATGGAAGAAAAAAAAAGGCTTTGATTTTTTTTTACACACATTTACTTCTTTTTTTTCATGAATTTTTTTATTTGTTTTTCACAAAACAAGATACAGTCTTCAAAGAGCTATATTAGTTTATTAGATTGTTTAAAAGGCCCTTTTTTACTGGTTGTATTATTTCTTATAAATTTGCTACACATCTGTTCAATTTGAAACAGTTTGATGGCATCATGATGATTCTTCAAATATAATAGTTCAGCCTCTTTTAACCTCTTAAGACCTTTTTTTCAAAAGCTAATTTTAGGTGGGAATGAGGTCACATCATTAAAAAATATCTGCACTTTTTACCAAGGTAAAAAAGTATATATTTATTAATACAAATCAAAATGTACAGCTGTATTTGAAATGAATTAGGAAGTGGTGGAGGATTTCAGATAATATTCAAATTGTAAGTTACATAAATAGATAAAGGAAACATCCTACAGTTGTGTAGCTAATTTGTCTTTTGATCTAATGAATGGTTCCTATTTCTGTTTGTCAAATCTTTAAGTTTATCATGGGTTTTGAAAATCAAGTGATTAAATTCTGGGGATTTTTTTTCAGTAACAAACATATTAAAATGGTTGTTTGTTATGGTTTGTTTAAAAGCCTATCAACATTGCAAAAATAGTTTATCCAATCTCATCAGTGGCCATTTTGAATAATCAATGAGATCACATGACCTAATTTGTATATGATTTATATCAAAATTGAAGGACCTATCAGAAAATATATGGTTTATTCAGGAAATCTGTTGATAATTTTACATGATTTAATTTTTTCTAAAGCATGTCATCTTCAGAAATTAAATAATGTAAAAGTTAATGAAAAAAATTTTTTTTTAAATGATTCAAGACCAAATCTTTGGAGAGAATAATATAAGATTTTAGCTCTTTTCTTTATTTTTGTTGTTAATTCAGAGATGTTTAATAATTATATGCAATATGGATTTTCATTTCCTTAATTTTATATTTGGTTGCCATGCTAATTTTCAACATTTTCGTACCTGACATATTTTATATACCTGTCATATTTAATTAATTTTCTAGAAAAACTTAATTTTTTTTCTGAAAATTCTATTTTATTTCTATATTGCTAAAAAAATAAAACTTATCAAAGAATCTTTCTTTTTGAAGGCTCTGAATTTGATTGTTTCATTTCAGTACCTTTCATAGTATTGATTCTTCCAAGATCAGAGATTAAATGAGAGAAATCGCTATCCAGACTGGAACATAAAAATACAATTTAGTAATGGGAATAAATGTAGAAATGTAATATTTTATGTCAAGCAAAATGTACTTCCCTTCATGATGATCTCTCATTGACAAAACAGTCTGATCATCTATAAAACCAATAATGGATCATCAATGTACAAAGTAGAAATAGTTGTTGCCTCACAAAACTTTATTCAAATAAAGTATCCTCTTGTTATTTAATATCAATGAAACTTTGATGACTATCTATAATTGAAACACGGACATCACAATCCTCAAAGACAGCATATATTTTTAGTGCTTTTATATTTTGATATTTAGAGCCATGTTTATTCATGTTTAATCAAGTTATGAGGGTCGTTCCAAAAACAGAAATAGTAGACTTTAATGCAGACTTAATGGGAATGTGGAAATACATTGATTTCCTAAGAATTGATCCAAAATCAAACTTACACTAACTGGTTTGTACAACTATTATTTGGACTGTTGTCCTCACCTTATCATTGCTATATTCACAACGTTTCGGCTAATTAACCCTTTAGCCTTCTTCAGGGGCTCGAACTAGGGAACATTCTTGTTGTAATCAGGAATTACAGAATTTCGAACTTAACCCTTTATCAAACTACGGGGGTAGCCTGCTCTTGTTCTATTAACCATGATTCGTCTTGGGATCTTGTGATTACAGCCTTTGGGTGGGATTGAAACCTTAACCTGATGCTCACGCTTGAAGTGTAAATACTTCAACACCTATATCCGTTGGGCCACGCATCCGGGGAACAGCCTGAATAATAGTTGTACGAATATTTAAGCCTCATCCCAAGAATTCCGAAAAACCTTTTATACCAAACCCCATGCTCTTACTATAAAGCTATCATAATTTTTCTTTTCTCTTTGGTTTTGATATTTTTTTTATATATATATTTTTTTATATATACATCTTTTAAATAATTTTTTGGTATCCTTGAGATAAGCTTTGATCGTTTTAACTATTTTTTTTTTTCATTAATGTCCTCATCTTCATAAAAAAAAATTAAAGTTATTTAGAATAAAAAAAACATTTTCTTGTTATCTTTTCTGAAACTTTTTCAGCTTTGTTTATTATGGATAATTTTTATTTGCCATCTAAATATTCTTGTCAGTTGATATATCATAAGTCTTGAAATAATTTTCCTTTTGAATTGTTTATCATGGTTTGAAAATTTATGAACAAAACTATACATCAATAAGTCCAAATCTTAGCTCTCAAACAAAAACTATCCCCATCAATCTAAGAGTTGTCACACATAGGAAAATCATCCACAAAAGTCAATTTCGAACCTTACCTGTAATTTTGAGACTAGCCTGCTTTCAAAATCCACAATTAACATCAACTTTGATTAAATTTCTTAGTTTTATGGCATATCTTCATTAATGATGTTCATTATTGTTACATTATAAAATTATCATAATTCTTTTAAAAACATTATTGATGCTATTGTTAAAGAAACAAATGGTTTTAACATTGATTCGCAGAAATTGTTATTTTTTGCTTTTTATTTTTTTTAAAGATATCCTGAATTTGAAGTTATCTGATTACTTAAAAAATTTGTCAGAATGAATTTGATATAGAATTGGAGCTATTGTTCATTATAAACTCACTCAACTGGTCAATGTTATTTCAATGTGATGTCCAGAGTTCTGAATAGCATCCATTTAAATAAGCACTTAACCTTTCAAAATCAGGGATTAATAATCTAAAACCTCTTTACATAATTATAGATACTTTCATTTGAAATGATTGAACACGATTAAAACTTTTTCATTCCATTATCTACCAAATTATTTTCTTGAATTTATTCTTATAGAATAACCAATGATCTAAATGAGATAAAAATATTGATACGAAAATGGTATGGATATTTCTAAACTGATAATAAATATGATAAAGCATATTTCAAAATATTAACTTAGGGGCAATATAAAAATAGAACTTCAATTTGCAATCAAAGATAAATCATGTTATTCATTTGAATTTGATATTTTAGTTTTTGTTTATGTTGTTGAGTTTAGGAGGGCCATTTTTATTCGTGACAAAAATGATCAAAGTCAAGAAATTATAAAAAGCAAAAACTAATTGTAATAATGATAATAATATGGCAAATAAAAATTCTCAAGTTCAATAAATGATACTAAAAAAAGGTCAAAGTGCCAAGCTAAAACATGATTGTGACAAAGATAAAGGTAAAATCCTGAATAATTTGAATAAGGATTTATTTTTCATCATTCAATATTTTTGTTGTGAGTTAAATTTGTTAAATAAGTAGATATGTTGAATAAAATCAGATTGCCTTAAATGTTAGAAAATTACATTCTTTCAAATGAATCCAAAATCTATAACTTAAAGAAAAACAGGTAAAGAAATTAGTGGAAGTTTTTTTGTTTCCTTTATTTACTCGTATATCAAGTTCATATTCATTTAGTGCTGAGAAAATAGTTCATTCAAAAATTGTTTCTCTTAAAAATTATGGTAAACATTTATTTGTAAAATTCTTAGAACTACAACATGATACTACATTGCTCATAGTTATGTTGGATGGACATAATTGACCATGAATTAACAAAAAAAAATTTCTTTTAAATAAACTTCATTGACTTTCAGTATTTCTCTATATACACCCACTGGCTGCTGATAAGTATAATGTATTTATGTGTATATTTATAAGTATTTATAGATATTGGCACCTGAGTGTGACGATATAGAGCATTATCAAAAACTATGTAAAAACATGACTGAGAGGTTGGTAGCATAAAAGCTAACCGATACAATTTCATCAAATCTCATCAAAAAGAGGTTTATTTTTCAACAAAAGACACTTTGCAGTCCTGGGAAATAAATAATGCAACTTTGTAAAAAGGGTTCAAATGAACTCATCTAAAATTGCAGATTTAGTTTTAAGACAATGTCATTAATAGTTGAAAGAAAGGGAAAGATATAGAAATAATTAGTGACTTGACTAGAAATTCATATTGGCCAATTCCCCTCATCCTGGATTTTATTATAGTTGACAAATCCTCTTTTAAGGAAAAGTGATGCCATAGTTACAGTCAGTTTCTGATAGAGAGAGAGAGAAAGAGAAAGAAAAACAGGGAGAGAGAGAGAGAAAGAAGGACAGGGAGAGAGAGAGAGAAAGAAGGACAGGGAGAGAGAGAGAGAAAGAAGGACAGGGAGAGAGAGAGGGAAAGAAAGACAGGGAGAGAGAGGGAGAGAGAGAGAGAGAAAGAGAGAGACAGACAGAAAGAGAGAGACAGAAAGAGAGAGACAGACGGAAAGAGAGAGAGACGGAAAGAGAGAGAGACGGAAAGAGAGAGAGAGAGAAAGATAGAGGGAGATAGAGAGAGAAAGATAGAGAGAGACAGAAAGAAATCAAGTATGGGCATTTATATCTTTCCCAAGAGTATTAGTCAGAATGTGAACTATTATGATTCCAGAGTCTGAGCACCTATCCACTTTCCCAAGTGGACTTCCCAACTATATGTCAAAGCATTTATTCTCTTATTCCCTAAATTTGAGATGGTCAAAAATGTTATTTTGAATTGCAAGGTGGCAAAGGGCTTTTGTAGCATTGCCAAGATGATTACAGGTTCTTAAAACCTTTCAGTAAATATCAACTGTTTTACACATTTGCATGGACAGGTTAATGAGCAGTGTAGGGCCAGTAAAATCAGAGAGATAAGGACAGTAGAAGGCAGGGAAAAAAGTCAGTCAAATAAATGATGTAACATCAAATATTTGCCTCTGTGTCTTTTCTGGTAAACTTTTCATTCCAGCCAAAGATCCCACCTCCAAAGAATGAATGGAACTACTCTTCACTGAAAGAGACCCAGGTTGTAAGAACTAGAGTGTCACTTAAGGAAAAACTTTCTATATTTAAGATGGGTCCAAAAACTGTTTTGCAGGGTTTAACTCCCAAAAGTGTCTCTGTGTCTTTTCTGGTGAACTCTTGATTCCAATCAAAGACCAGTCCCTCGATCAGATGCAGTGAATGACAGGAACAACTTTCCACTAAAAGAGACCCCAGTTGTAACAAGAGAAACAGAAGGTAAGAACTCCCTACATTAAAGACGGAGCTGAAAACTCTCCTCCAAGGCTGGACTCTCAAAGAAATTCTGACATAATCCCAAAGAGAGACTTACATAATTAAAAACCGAACGACCTAGCTTCATAAAAAAACAAACTTTTAAGACTTGCACCCTCAGCTACCTCTCTTCGTAACAACCCCCTTTTTAAACGCCACTTTATGTGTAGCTATTATGCCCTCGCTTTGTAGGTTACAGGACAAGAAATTAAAAATTATAAATTTGAAAAAACCTTAAATTAAAACAGAGAGAAAAGGTTTTGAAAATTCTTAAAAGAATCTCCATCTTGATAACACCATGTCTATAATCATAAAGAGAATATCGTTTGTTTGAAGCCAGAAAATGATATTCATATCACTGTCCACATCTTTATAGAATGTTGTCAATACAAGAGATACTATTGAGTGGGGAAAACTGAGGGTTGCTTTTATTTGTATTTGTTGGCATCCATACAAAGATATTCATCCATTTATCTAGATATTTCAAATAACAATGAATTAGTAACTGTGCCAAGAACAACACATTTGTATTCATTGTCTTATGCCATTCCATTATCCTTTTATTACATACTACTTGTTGTAATATTTTTAGTCTTAATGACAAAAGGGTATGAGTGCAATGAAATAAACCATTCCTCTTGTACACACAGGCAAACAGAATGGACCAAACAGAAGTTGGTATAAACTTTATTGTATATTATTTCCTTGATAAAGTGAGAGTAGACCAGTGGTAAAAGCTTAGACTCTGGAATCTTATCAAATAAGTTCAAACCCCAGTCAAAACCAATACATTTATGTTTAGCAGTCTCTGGCAGATGAGGCTCGTTTACTCAGGAGAGTAACTTATCTAGGTGTAACGATTGGTTCCAAAGACCTGAATGAATGAGATCAGTCAACTCAATGAGAATAACTCATCTAGGTGAAAGGTAACACGAATTACAAAAAGACCAGGGGTATCATGAGCCTGTAAAACTGTGCTTGTGTCTAATTTGGGTTTGTGCTCAACCAAGTAGATATATACTTGGCACCAGCTAAAATATCTCGTTAATTTGTTTTCCTTGCTGATACACATAACTTAACAAATACTATTGTAACTACTACCACCATTACAACTATTACTACAACAAAAGCATTTGAGAATACTGACAACTTTCCATTGGTCTATATCCCCACTTTCTTCCAAAATACATATGACCCTACAACTAAGTCAACTATTCTTTGTTTTCTCTCACTTTGATGAAAAGTTAGACAAACTTATCAGCACTGTGCTAAAAACTTGTATACAACCAAGTTAACCGCTTGTTGGAGCCTCAGTTTCCTGCCGCATTTGATAGACCCACAAGCATGTCTTAAACTCCCAACCTTTACCAACTTAACTGGCAAAGTTTGGTTAACTTGAATTTATCTAATTCATCTTTATCAAAGAGCAACAAGTAAACTCAGTGAAAAACCTGTCATTTTAAGAACAATCATAGATATTGTCTTTTTGGAATCCCTGAGATAGGGTTTGATAATGTAAATATAATTGAGGAAAATCAGTAGATCTACTCTTCCTGCTATTCCTAGGATAAAAAAGACAGACCCAATAAACAAGGCAAAAAAAAAAGTCCCAGAAATAGCAAAAAAAAATCTCACATATTAACAGATTTATTATTTAGTATATTGCTATATTCAAATCAAAAAAGTATAAAAATGAAAATTTAAGTAATATTTATGCTATAACACACACACACACATACACATACATATATTGTGCCGGCGTGGGAAGTATCCTAGTGTCTCAGGGAATACCTAAGTTAGTAACTAGGGGTGTGGTTAAACAACTGGATTAGAGTCACCTTTAGTCTTTGGTAAGGCAGGCATCCATGCATGCAACTGGGTTACACTTGTGAAATTCATATATCCATAAGACTTGCCACTGAATCCTGTATCTTTAGTGGGTAAGCTGGCTCACCCCAGAGGTAAACAATATATACACATGAGTATGCTGAATGGTGTATGCTTGCTTACTTTTTTTTTTTTTTAATTTTTTTTTTTACACATGTCTATATATCTCTAGAAGAAAATTACTGTAAAATTAATAGAAACTTACCAAAAAGGTAGCTTTTTGAAAATTCTCATCCTATCGGCATAATATTTCACTGAATCTATGACCGTCTTCAGGTAATCTAAATCCTAAAAGTTCAAATAAACAAATAAGTCTTGGGGTCATCAGGAGAGAATGTGCACAGTTTCAGAAAATTTGCCTAGTTAAAGTGATCAATAGGAGTGTTACAGTATGTGTAGTAAATAAGCATAGAAACTGAATCAACAGCCCTTGGTGAATATCAGTTTCATGTCTGTGCATTCATCAGACCTTAAGGTTGCCACGTTGTTTACATTCCTTTATATATTATGTAGTAGTATATAAGTATAATATATCATGTTTGAAGCATATTTGCATGTGATTGTGGTCTCAAGGTTTCCACAACTGCAGAATTTGAGACATATCATTGGATTTAAGGGATGTAAGCTTGTACCATTATAGTATATAGTAGTATATAAATGAATATTAACAGTGCAGCAACCTTTTGATCGAATAAATATACAGGTAATAAATTGACAATCACTAAAAGCTGTTGACTGTCTCTATACTTATATACTATATGTTCGAAGAATAGATATTTTCAGACAATATTATTATAAAAGATGAGATATAGGAATATGATGTTATGTATCATCGTTTGTTATAATTTCAATTTTAAAGTATATGAGGCAAAATTATATAATATATTATATTTACTTGTTGAGCACAAACCCAAGTTTGACACCAGGCCATTTTTACGTGCTCTTACCTGAGCTTTTTACATTTGGTGTTACCCTTCATATAGATGAGCTGCTCTCCCTAGTTAACAAGCCCCATCTGCTCAAGGCAGCTAAAGGTGAATGCAATGGTTTTGACTGGGATTTGAACTTGGGAACTACAATTTCAAAGCCTGAGATTTTACCAATGCACCAACTTTGCTGCCCATGCAATATATTGATGGATAAAATTTAAAAGCTCAATGCAAAAAAATTAGAGCAAATATAATTGGAAAAAAAAAAACGGAAGAGTTCTAGAATAAAGGATGAAATGGCGATAGGCATACAAATTTATAAATTCCCAGAAGATACTAACCTTAGAACATTTTGAGTTATTTCTGTTGGATTTTATCAATTTACCTTAGGGTTTGTGTGGATTCAATTTACAGGATTAAATATCTTTCTATTTTCATATATTTTCATTTTTCATACACTAGCATTTTCACTGACTTTGATGTTAGTTAATGTACAGGGTGAGCCAAAAGTAAGTATATAGTTATTAAACTTTTTTATATGCTTTATAAATATTTTTTTTTGTTAAATTGCTGTGAAGAATGTTGCACTGTTGGTGGAGGAGATTTTAGATAGTCAATGGATTAAACAGTTTCTGTTAAAAATTATTTTAGCATTTTGGAATTTAAAAACCTACTTTTAAAGTTTTTTTTACTGTATACCTATTTAGGCTCAGCCAGTTTATAAGGCACATCATGTTGCATGCCAATCAAGATCATGAAACAAATGTAGAAGTATAAAATAATCAGGCCAATGCTGGATAACCTTGGTAATATGTGCATGTAATCACAAACACACATTCAAACACACCTTCACACAAGTACACCAATTAATTAACAGACTATTGGGTCTATCAAGATAAACTGACACTTCATTAAAAACAACTTCTGAACAGAATATATATTATTCAAATAAAAAGAAATACAACACATCTATCAATTACAATTTTGATTGGCTGGTATTTGACATAGTTCATATTAATATCTTTGTGAGCCTGTACCAACCTAGCAAAAATAACTAGTTATTGATAAATGCAAACAATCACGAAGTGAAAGCTTAAACTATCATCTTATCAAAGTACCCTAAATAAATTAATGAATGAAAATTCCATTCATAAATATAATCTGGAAATCAATCAATCTGTATGGTAATTATAGAAATTACAAACAAAGCAAATACTAATTGATATTTCATAGCTTTCGACCATATCTACCTGACTGAATTCAATAGAGAAAAGAAACGCAAGCTTTTAGTGATTAAATATCTCTCAGCCAATGGCTTCCTTCCAATATAGATCTATCATGTTTAGCTAAAATTAATTTGCTATTTACTAGGCAAAGGAATCTACTCACTCGTGATTTTTCCGGGCTGAAATATCATCAAGTAAAATAGATAAAGAAAATTTCATTCACATAAATAGTTGGCTGGCCAATTAATGATTCAGGAGGATTAGACGAGTCGTACATAACATTTCTATGAAGCAGGAAGCAGATGCCAAGTTGTGATCTCATGCATAGATTAACAGTTAGGCTTGGAAAAATAAAAATCCGCAAAGGAAACTTTTAAAAAATTTACATTTACACACAAGTGGGTTGTTCCATAAGTAATTCCTCCTATTTTTTAAAAAGTTATTTTCTTTAGATTGACAAGCTATGAAGACAGGAGCAGTACCATTTAAAATAGCTGCCTTTTGTTCACCAAAATTTATAATTCTACATAATGGCCAACAATATTAATGCACTTTTGCCAGTGATGAATAAAATGGTCTATATGGATGTCCTGAGTGCAGATTTTTGGTACCACTCTGAAATTGTTTTAACTATACTGGTATAAACTGCATCAGCTTTGTAAATGTTTATTAAACATTTGCAGGTGAATGTTGATCAATTCAATTTTTTTTTTATATGGATGAATTCCAAAATGCATCCAAGCTTTGAATGCTCATCCATGACAGTGGTTGCTTTCTTATGTCTCAAACCGTCAATACATCCAACAAAGAGATTAAACTTTCAGGGAAACCATCCATAAGTTCAAGCAATTTGCAATCCCCTCTGATCCTTTGGGTAGAATAGAAAAATAGGTAGCACCAGTTTGAACAATCCTCAAGAAAAATCTGAAAGCTTTCATTTTTTTAAATCCTTGTTCATTGAAGAGTAAAGGTTCTAATCTCAAAATGTCTTACATGAAGAACAGTTGTAATAGGAGTGGCTGAAAGCTTGAACCTAGGAACCATAATGCACAAGTTCAAAATCTCAACTCAAGCATTATATTTTAATTCTTTTCCTCTTGGGTCTTTACTTAGGGAGAGCAACTTGGTAAAGAATTATTTTGATTCTAAAAACATGAGCTGGCAATCATGGGAATTCTGCCAGATGGTGAATTTAGGATGGACAACTCTAAAAGGAAAAGCCATAGCCCTGTGACTATATAAGCAACGCAACTTGTCATTGAGGACGTAAACATGACTTTCAGTTAAATCTTGGTACTGTATTCTACTAGGTAAATAACTGCAATCATTATTGGTCTATAAACATATACTATACATGTTGTATGCTTATTAAATATTTCAATATATATTTTTATCCCAATTTTGAAATTTCAAAGAAATAGAAAACAAAATCAGAATGTTCAACTAAATCCAATATCCACTATTAGAAAGAAAAGAACTCTTAGATGTTAAAAAAAAATTAAAAAAAAAAAAAAAAAATTGGCGCTTTTTCAGAACAAGCAAAAGG